>JACBWW010000027.1:12356306-12368802 GCA_020086605.1 Lanius collurio
TACAACCATGTTCTTCAAATTTCAACAACAATTTCCCCATTTATAACACCCAGGATCCAGAACCTGTCCTTCCCTGCCTCGCTGGGAGCTGAGCTGCAGACCCTGCTGCCTCAGCCTTCGCTGCTCTGCAGCCCTGCCCGTCCTGCCTGCCGAGACCTCCGGGGATCCCTACCACAGCTCCGCAGCTCGATACATCTCGCCTGCCGCCCGGGATTTGTGCTCCTACTGCTGCTCCAGCCTGCCTGGACAGGAGAGCCCAGACAGACCCCAGGATCAGCTGCCCAGGGAGGTTTGTGAAGCTTTTCTTCCATCCCTTCCCGGATCCCAGGCAGCCATCACTGCGTGCTCCCCGAGCTCGCTCCGGAGCGCCCCCTGCAGCCGCGGGGGAACCATCGCACCTGCCCTGCTCACTGGGAGCCGCCAGCGCCCCTGCCGGCTGTGACTGGAACTGCACCAAAGGGGAAAGGGCCTGACAGCCGAGAGAGGCTGGCACTGGGTTTGTGGTTCTGTTTGCTGTCACCACTGTAGTTATTGTTGTTTGTTTGCCTGTTTATATATCTGTATTTTAGTAAAGAACTGTTATTGCAATTCTTTATATCTTTGCCTGAAAGCCCCTTAATTTCTAAATTATAATAATTCAGAGAGAAGGGGGTTGCATCCTTCATTTCAAGGGAGGCTCCTGCCTTCCTTAACAGACATCTGTCTTTTCAAACCAAGACACACATATATGATTTTAACATTTATAAGTGATAATGTACTATGTAGAAATAGTGTTAAGGTAAAATGTAGTTAATTAGAAACAAGGTAAGGTAAATCGTAACTTTGAAATAGTTGTAATATGTTGGGAAATGTAGTAATAAACACGTTAATAACTGTCCTTTAAGTTGAGAAACTACAGAGGCAGAAACCAAGGCATCTTAATGAAACAAAGAAGATAAACCGCATGCATCCCAGGATGTCTGTCATCTCATAAAAACTCATCAAAACCAAAGAAACTGTCAGCTACAAATTGGATTGGAGACTGAGAAGGCACCGGAGGAGGATGCCTGCCTTCAATTCTGAAGCTACCCAGAGGACCCATGCAGCCCCATGTTAGTGGAAGGAGGGAGAGACCAGATGTGGGAGGGAAGTTGAGTGAAGTGTAAATTACTTTCTGGGCTTAAGTACTCTCTTACACTGTTACATATTCATTAAGTCCACAGTAAAATGAATGGAGCCACTTCTCTGGCAATATTGCTAAGTGCCCCAGGGCTATGATATGCCTTTGTTCTACTAATAAATCAGGGGGGAAGGAGGAGAAGCAGAGGTTAAATGATGTGCTAAGAAGTTGTTTGCTAAAAGCAATGCATACAGCTTGCTCGACTGAGTGTTGTGCCTACCAAAGCAGAATGAAGATACAAGACTATTGATAAAAGGAAGGAATCTTGACCAAAGATCCTGTTTTCAGAACTAAAATTAACTCACACCAGCCTTGAAGTCTGGACAGGGACATAAAGAGCATGCACAGGGAAGCAAGGTGAAAAGTTCAGAATGAGTAAGACGCTTTACTTCATCCTGGAGAGCCCTGCCCACGACCACCAGACAACACTGCACAGGCACAACGCAGATGACTTTTGGGCTCATTATAATACAAGGCAAGGCCAGGGGGTTAGGTAATGAATATGTACAGACGTATTTGAAAACTTAATGAATATGGAGCTTGTAACCTGATACACACCCAGCTGAATGACACTGTGGGCATGCATGACTTTGGAGGAGCTATCCCCCATGTATCCCAGTGCTGGAATAAACATACCTACTTTACTACTTATTCCAGTAGTGGAGTCTTCTGCGTTTCACTAATAAATGTTCAATATTATACTGCTAAAAATTAAGCTCCTGAATTAATTTTTCTCAACATGAAGCTGGAAGTCAGTGTGGGGCAGACATGATGTTTCCCTGGTGAGTCTATAAAATAATAGACTGAGCGGTCGCCCAGCTGGTGCTGGCTGGGGTCTGAGGCTCAGACCCAAGAAGCTGTGGCCAACCTGGAGAGGTGATCCTGCGAGGAACTGTCTGGAGAGGTGATCCCGTGAGGAACCCTCTGGAGAGGTGATCCCGTGAGGAACCCTCTGGAGAGGTGATCCCGTGAGGAACCCTCTGCAGAGGTGATCCCGTCAGGAACCCTCTGCAGAGGTGATCCCGTCAGGAACCCTCTGCAGAGGTGATCCCGTCAGGAACCCTCTGCAGAGGTGATCCCGTCAGGAACCGTCTCCCAGGGGGTCGTGGCTTCTCTCAGCCCTCGGCCGGGGGTGCCTGCAGAGGTGCCTGGCTCAGCAGCCATCAGCTCTCAGGGATTCAGCAGTGATTTCAGCTCTGCTCTGCAAGGCAAACCCCCAGGGCCAGGCCCGGATAGAGAGAGGAGAGGTCCTGCTGGTGGTTCTGCAGAAGCAGCTTTATTCTTCCATCTTCCACGAAGGGGTGACCAGAGACGAATCCTCCGCCAACTCATGGCAGAGGGGTCTCTTTTATGGGGGTACAGAGGTGGGTGTGCAAGGGTAAGAAACCAATGGGTATTAGGGTATTTTACATACAGTTTCCTAGAGGATCATGGGTCTGTCTTCTCTTGCCATAACCAAAAGATTCTCTCTTTCCTAAAGAGGGGCCTGCAGGGGGATTGTGTGACCTCCTTATCTCCATGCCTTCCTGCCAGGGCAGGGGTCTGTCAGACCCCACGTCTGGAGATTTTGCAGTTCCCTTTATCTAAACAAGGGCTTCCTGCCAGGACAGGGGCTTGTCAGACCCTACACATATCTTACCATCCACTCAGCAGGGCAAAGTCTGCAGCTGCAAGCAGTGCTCCCCAGCAGCAAGGAGCTATTGCCAAGGCCTCCAAATGCACAAATCAGGATGTGGCAGAAAGAAAACTCTGATTTACTGAGGAGATGCACAGCCCCAGAACAGATCCAGGTTCCATTGCCCAGGCATGATGCAAACCCTGCCCTGGCCTGTCCTAAACTGCCTTGCCAGTAGAGCCAATACCCACTGGATCTGCCCTGTGCCCTCCTCTGCATCCCACACTGGCACTGAAGAAGCTGAGAGGCACATATGGTCATGTGGACACGTCCAAAAGGTGCCGGCCCCTGTCCCAATCTACATATGTGAAGAGGGGAAAAGTTCAAAATATACCCAAAATGAGATTAAGGCATGAAAAAGGTCAAATGTTAGTAACCAAAAAAACAACTCACTTTTATTTACTTTTATTATCATGGAAGAGAGCAAGAAGATAGGAAAGTAGGAAGAAGCAAAGAATTACAGAAAACAAGGAATAGTCACCACCATGGAGGAGCGGAGTTCAGCTGATCCTTTCTTCTTCCACCTGTCAGTGAGGAGGGCTCTGCTGCGATGTGCTGGCATTCGCTCATGCACTGGGCTGAGCAGTGCTTTACAGCGGTGCCTCAGGAGTTCTTCTCCAGCTTGGGGACTGTGGCACCTTCCCCATGTCAGCATCCGTGTTCACAGGACATTGGTGTGATACACCCAGTTCTGCATGTGCAGGTCATTCACTTGTATCGGCGGGGGCTACCACTGATGGTCATGGCCCATTATTGCATCAGGTCTTTAACTGCAGGTCTTATTGAGAGAGCCAGGCAATGGCAAAATAATCTGTCCTTTCTACAGTTCTCTACAGTCCCCCACTGCTCTCTGCTTTTGGGACGTGTTCCTAAACTGGAGGGGTAGTGAAACAATACTTCACCAGCTTTTCACGTAGGGAATGTCTCATCCTCCTGGCAACACCCAGGACTGTTTCTCCTGCTTTATTAGCTGAGAAGGGAAACAGCAGCCTTGAAGCCCATGAGCCCATTCTGTGCTCAGTGAAATGAAGAGCAGTGTTGCATTTGGGGTGTCTGGCATCAAATAGGCCTAAAAGAAGGGACAGCCCATACCCAGATCAGAACAAAGGCTCAGATTGTCACGGTATCCCGCAATGGTAGGGAGGAGAAGAGAAATCCAGCAGGCAGGAATTGTGCAGCAAGATTGATTAATTATTTTACAACTCTTTTTTCTTCATAGTCTAATTGGTCAAAGGATCAGCCACCCTTGGGGTGATTGGCTAAAATCCTAAAACATCCATTGTCAAAATATTTTTCTACTGTACTATAAACAAATGTTTGCAAAGTGGCAAACTTATTAGTTTATAGAATTTATTAGTTTATAGAATTCTACTAATATCTTCCATGAGAGAGAAAAAAATCTCACAGGAGTGGAAAGAAGCCAGAAAAATTCTTGCTAGTAGCATATTTGTATCCACAATTCCCCATTTTTGTTTTATAAGATAGCAATTCTACTAGGTATTAATCCTAAATAGAAATTTACATCGGTTATTAATTCTAAATATAGCCTTAAGGGCTTTAACTATCTGACTCCATAACAAGAAATTTAAAGCTCAGTCTCTGCTTGTAGAAGGACCATCCCAATCTCTGCTTGCGGAAGGATCATCTGCCTGATGGTTGACATCCTGGTCATCATCAGAAGAGTCATTAGGCTGATGATCTACATTCTGGTCTGCATTCTGGTCACGATTTGGAGGTTGCCTGTCCTGCCTCTGGTGAAGTAGGTCAGGGCGAACACATTTTGCAGGTAGCCACTGTACCTCAGTATCTGTGGAAACGCAAGCATACCCACGACCCCAAATGATAAGCTCATGCAGGCCTTCCCACTTGTTAGTAAGTAAATTCTATACCCAGACTTTTGCCCGAGACAGTTGTGTCTCTCCAGAAGACTGCAATGAAAGAAAATGATTCAGAATAACGGGATTGTTTGAATTTTGTGGTACTGTGAGGTGATTAATTGTATACAAAGCTTTTTCTACTCGGCTCTGTGGGGTTTCTTCGTTCCCCCTTTCTGTTTTTCCAAAACATGCTTCAAAGTACCACGAGCCCATTCCACAATGGCTTAGCAAGTAGGAGAATGTGGGATACCAAAGGTACGGTCTGCACCCCACAGGTGCAAGAACTGCCACATCCTCTCCAAAGTGTAGGCAGGACCATTATTGGTTTTCACAGCAGCCGGCACACCCAGGACCGAGAAAGCCAATTTCCGATGGGCAGTGACATCATGGCCCTTCTCTCCAGTGTGAGCCAAAGCCCACATAGCTGAGGAGAACATATCAATAGAGACGTGCACATATTTTAAGTTGGCCAAATTCAGGGATGTGCGTTCCATCCGTTTGCCAAAGCTGCAAGGCTTTCAGCCCTCGGGGGTTTACCCCCAGTCGCAAAGACACAGCGAGCCCGTGGCAGTCAGCACAAGCACTGACAATGTCATGTGCTTCAGTTGGCGTTAAACAAAACTGCTTCTGCAGGGTACATGTACTTTGATGGAAGAAACCATGCCATGCCTTGGCTTGTGCAATTTTGTCAGGCTAAGGCCCTACCCACTCAGGGTTAGCCAGCATGTCAGCCCTGGCTTGCCTTCTGTTAGAAAACCTGGTAAATTGGTGTGGCTTCGAATGTACAGAATGTAATACGGGTGCACTCGAGCCTGAATTGCAGATCACAAGGTTTGCAATAGTGAAAACAGAGGCACATTGTTCACCTCCTTCAGAAATTAACAATCTAAGCGTTGGGCTATAACTGCTACATAAGCAGAGTCAGTAACCAAATTCAAAGGTACCTGTGTGTAGTTCAAAGTCTTTGGCTTCTAAGGCTTTGACATGTGAGAATTGTTGAAAAGCCATGGTAACAGCCCTTAATTCAACTAACTGAGGAGAGGCCTGACTGTGGCCTTTCAGTGCCTGCCATTCAGACCCCTCCTCCCAGGTGGCAATGGCATTCCCTGTTTTCCCAGAACCATCCATAAAACAGTGGGTCCTTGCTCTGGCACTCAACTATTTTTTGGCCGCAAGGAAATTATGGTCGATTTTGCCAACTGCAGTAATTTATGGCTAGGCAGATGGTAAGTGATCTGCCCTGAAAAATTTTGCAGTGCACTTTGCAAAGGAGCACTATAGATAAGGCTCCACTTAAAGTATTCCTTTGAGATTGGAATGATAATTACTGCAAGATCCACCACCATCAATTACTAACACCATTGGTGGCATTTGATTATCAGAGAAGCAACCAATTCAAACATTGGGTTGTGGTCTTTTTCAGATGTTGAGGCAAAAAGACCCATTCTAGGACATGTAAAGGATCAGGCCATTGTGCATTCCACTGGCCAATGATCCTGTTAGGATGGAAGTCTGAAATACTAACGAAAACAGTGAAAGCAATGGAGGGATCCACTCGATAAACCTGACAAGTGGAAACAGCCCACTGGACCTCCTGCAGCTCTCGCCACACTTCCAGAGTCAACTCCCAAGGTGAATTCAGATCAGAGTCCCCCTTTAAAATATTAAAAAGTGGAGAAAGTTGCTTCGTGGTTAGACCTAAATAAGGTTTTAACCAATTGATGACATCCAGCAGTTTCTGAGCATCATTCAAGGTTTTAATCAAATCTGGGAATTTCACCTCTTTGACGTTGGATAGTTTGGTCCAAAATTTTTACTCCTAAATATTTCCAAGGAGGGTGTTAAACTTTCTCCAGAGCTACCTCTAATCCAAAGGCATGCAGAGCAGGGAGCAACCAAGGCTGTATTCTCAGCAGCTCATCCCGGGTGGATGCTGCCACCAGGACATCATCCATGTAATGGTAGCAGCATGCATCAGGAAACTGCTTGCAGACTCCGGATAAAGCTTGAGTGACGTACCACTGACAGATAATTGGGCTGTTCCTCTTCCCTTGAAGGAGGACCTTCCATTGGTATCTCTTAGCAGGTTCAGTATTGTTAACAGCAGGCACAGTAAAGGCAAATTCTGGTTTGTCATCAGGATGCAAAGGAATTGTGAAAAAGCAATCCTTCAAATCAATGATCAGGATGTCCCACCCCACAGGAATCATGGTGGGAGAGGGCATGCCAGGCTGCAATGCCCCCATACCTTCTATTACTGCAATAACCTTTTGGAGATCCTGCAACAGTCTCCATTTCCCTGATTTCTTCTTAATTACGAAAACAGGAGTGTTTCAGGGACTAGTAGAAGGCTCAATGTTCCCTGTTGTAACTGTTCCTGAACCAGCTCATGAAGGGTGTCTAACTTCTTCTTTGATAGGGGCCACTGAGGTTCAAAGATTGGTGTGTTAGTCAGCCACTGCAAAGGCAGTGTAGGATACTGTGCGCCCTTCTGCATAGTGACCCCATTAAAAATTTGTCCCAATCCATACTCCCCAAGCTGCCAACACGTTCCGCCCCCAAAGGTTAAGGGAAGTGGTTGTGACATAAGGCCTGATTGTAGCTGTGTGTCCCTCTGGATCCTTCACCATCACAGGCCATTCACTTAAATAGCTCTGTGTGGCTCCTCCTAATCCTGCGATGGCCGATCCCACAGGGGCTAAAGGCCGTGAGGGAGGCCACGCAGAGAAGGAGATGAGAGTTACATCAGCACCCGTATCAATCAAACCTCGAAGCTGAATCCGGGGCTGACAGCCATTCAGCAGGGTCAGGGTACATGTCATGGGTGGCCTTTGGTCAGAGATGTCTGCAGAAGGCCTGTGGAAATCCTGTAGATCCACTGTCACTATCTCCGTGCATTTGTTGTTCTATCCTGGGACCACAAGACTTAAAAGGCACTAATTTAGCAAGGCAGGTCTCTTCAGGAATAGTGACAGGGGGTTTTTGTGTGGAGACCATAGCATGAATCTGACCTGTAAAGTCAGCGTCAATAACTCCTGAGTGCACTAGGATTCCTTGATAGATAATGTCAGGTTTTCCCACCAGCATTGCACTGGATCCCTGGGCTAGGGGTCCATATGCATCCAAGGGAGTCTTATAAATACCACTACAGTCTAAGATGACTGCTGCTGAGGTGTGGATGTCAAAACCATCTGATCCCTGGGTGCTGTCTCCACGGTGGCTGAGTTGGCCTGGGCCTGTACCTGTGCCACCCTCAGGGGGAACAACTGCATCGAGGAGCAATTACCCCTCCTTGCACCCCGAAGGAAGTTTCCTGACAAAGGTCAACCACCAGCAGGAGTCAGAAATCTACAATAGTCTGAGCAATGCCCTGGCCTGCCACACCTCTTGCACTGGGGGATCGCTGTGTTCTCTTTTTGGCTCGGCTTAGGCTGTTTCAGTTTTTTCATGCCTTTGGCTTGCTTTGGTTCACAACCAGAAGGTGCATGAATAGGCTGCAGGAGCACAGCCAAAGCAGATCTTTTCTGGGTCCCAGATCCCACCTTAGAGTCAGCCTCAACCATGTCTGTGAGTTCAGGTTCTCCTGGTAGAGCATCTATGATTTTTCTTCAATCCTCGTTCGTGTTCTCTCTCACAAACTGCCTTAACAACATCTGCCTTAACCTGTCATCATCAATCTGCTTCTCGAGAGAAGCAGTAACCCTCTCCGTGAAAGAGAAATATGACTTGGACCACCCCTGAATTATTTCCGTATATCACTTTCTAGTAGCAGCCATCTCTACGGTTTTCAACAGGGCCATCATGCCAACCTGCTGAGGTTGCTGCAGGACGGTACCCTGGAGACTGGGATCAGAGAAGGGACTAGTCCCAATAAGAGCATCCATCTCCACTGCACATCTAGGGCCGTCAGCAAGGAGCTGCATATTCCCTAATGCAGCCTTATCAGCCAGCTTTCTCCAGATAGTCTCAAAAACTGCACATTGTACAATTTGAAATAGGATTTGACCTAAGTGCCTGATATCAACTGGAGCAAGCAAATCTGTGTTTATCACCTTTATCATTTGCATAACCTCAACAGAACCAAGGCCATGTTGTGCAACTTTGGATTGCAGATCCTGTGCAACCTTCCAGGCAATTATCTCATGCTTATCATGCTGGCTTGAATTTGGGAGAGCCTTATACACTGGGAAAGCTTGGATCTCCCCTTTCAGGGTGTCACCACCACTACTGGCACAGACTTTGGATGCAGTGTAGCAGCTTCTCCATTACTCTCAGAATCCTCAAATATGCCTGGCATCCCCCGTGTTTCCAATAAATCCCAATCGCCCTCTTCCAGAGCCCGCATCTTAAGTGACTCCCAGAAATGGTTGTAGTGGGTTGGACACACTGTCACGGTGCAATCTGGGAAGGGCCAGGGTCGAGACTGGAGCAACCTTTTCTTTCACCGCGTGGCCTCAATGGCTTTAAAACTCGGGGCCAATGCCTCCTCTGCGTCACTGCCCGACAATGAATCGTCGGATATGAGCAGCTTTGAGGAGCCGTAAATGAACAGAGGCGGGTGGGAAGAAATCGACTGACCAGAAGAGGAACCAACAGCAGAGGCTGCAGTCAGATGTGCAGAGGGTTGCACCACAGCCGCTTTCGGGGATGCAATCTTGGGCGGTATCAATCAATCCAGCGCTGGAGCTGCCGTGGCCATCTCCGGTGCTGCGGTCGTGCCCGGAGCCGCTGCTGGCCAGGGCATGGCCACCGCGACTGTCGCTTCTTTCACTGGTCTCAGTTCCGCTGGCAGATGGGGCGCTGGCACAGCGCCGGTCGCTAACACTGTGGCCACCGCTGCCGCCGTGGGCTCTGGAATTGGAGCTGCCGCAGTGGCCACTTGGGGCAGTGCCGCTTCTGGGTTTGTTGTGCGGGCCCTGCAAGCCCTGCACGGTGGGGGGTCTCCGGCAGCTGCAACAGCTGCTTTTGCAAGCTCAGCAGCTCTGCCAGCTGCTGTGATATGTTTGGCAGCTCTGTCAACAAAGGCAGATGATGTATTAAAAGGTCGACTGCTTGGTGCTGCGCTTCCATGGAGCAGTCTATCACGATGGAGGGCGGTGGGCTGCATGCAGGCATTCTCGGATTAGCAGGCGCATGCGCAGCTCTGTCTGGTGCCACGCCAGCCAAAGGTGTCCGTCCATCCGGCCGTTCTCGGAGCAGCAGATGCCTGCGCAGATGGTCTAGGAGCCACCATGGGGGTCTAGGACGCAAGCCCACTGAAATGTGGCGCCGAAAAATCGGCAGCCGACGCTGATCAGAAAGGCGGGGCGGGTTGCGCACCATCTCACTGCCCACACACCTCTGCCAATTGCTCTCCTGGCATGAGGTTCTCGGTGAGGGTGGGGTCCTGTGGCAGCACATGATGACCTGGTGCAGGCTCTGCCGCCCATGGAGCTGGGGGCGGTTTCCATACCAGCCACCACACGCCCCTCGAGCCTGGTCAGTGGGGTTTCCTTTGGAGATCTTTCTGTCACATGGCACTGAAGCAGGTGAGCCAGCTCTGCTGCCACATTTGAACTCTATCAGCAGATTAAACAAACCCTGCCACGTGTGTAGTAAGTCCAGCACTGGCGGACCCCCATACGGGAACTCGCATCAGAGTGCAGAGGTGAGTTCAGGCCACAGCCCGAAATCCAGGGCAGTGTCTCCATCCAGGCAGATGCCATGCAGGGCAGCCCAGTCTCATGACTCACAGAGTGAGTTCTCAGAAATGGAGGTGTCCATTGAACTGAAAACACCTCTCCAGGCCGATAACACAGCACTGGTTTTCAAGCCGCTGTTCTCGACTCTTTCAGTCCCATCGGACATCCTGGTCCAGGGTACAGTGTACCTCTGTAGAAATGCAGCTTGCCGCGCAGCATGCAGGACACGTCGGGTTTCACCAAATGTCACGGTATCCCACAGTGGTAGGGAGAAGAAGAGAGATCTAGCAGGCAGGAATTGTGCAGCAAGTTTTATTAATTTTAATTATTTTACAACTCTTTTATAGACTTTTTTCTTCATAGTCTAATTGGTCAAAGGATCAGCCACCCTTGGGGTGATTGGCTAAAATCCTAAAACATCCATTGTCAAAATATTTTTCTACTGTACTATAAACAAATGTTTGCAAAGTGGCAGGTGTCCATAGTTTATAGAATTCTACTAATATCTTCCGTGAGAGAGAAAAAAATCTCACAGGAGTGGAAAGAAGCCAGAAAAATTCTTGCCAGTAGCATATTTGTATCCACACTCAGATCATTAAAGGATTGTGGTGGTGTCCTGGGGTGCAGTGTATTTTATTACCATCCTCATGAGCTGCTGAAACCAGGGGCAGTGTTTCAGTGTTTCCCTGCCTCCTCCCTCGGACTGTCTTTCTGTTAACGGCCCATCAACACCTGGCCTCATGACTCATCATCCCATTGTGAGACACTCCACCCAGAGGAAGAAAACAAGCCCTCCATCCTGGATATAATCTGAGATTCCAAACACCACGAGCAGCCTTTCACACTGGATTTTTCCAGAGAACAAGAGCTACATACCTACCACAGGACCTTCTGAGGAAGACCAGATCTTTCTATGCAGGATCACCACTTCAACAGAACCACAGCCGTTCACTTCAGGAAGACTGCAGCCACCCCTTTTATCAGACTGTTACTGCTACCCTCACTAACAGGGTCAGGTGGTATCTGACTCTGTCAGTTTAAAATCAGATCTTTTTTCCCTTCTCTTTCTTGTTATATATATATATACATATATATGTGCATATATATATATTAGTAAAGAACTGTTATTCCTATTTCCCATATCTTTGCCTGAAAGCCCCCTAATTTCAAAATTATAATAATTCAGAGGGAATGGGGGTTGTATCTTCCATTCCAAGGGAGGCTTCTGCGTTCCTTAGCAGACATCTGTCTTTCAAACCAAGACAGGTGGGAAGATGAAGAGCACAGGAGCTGAGACAAAAGGAGAAGGAGAGAAAGAAGGAGGAGTAAATCTAAATGACTCACAGAGATGGTTCAGGACAGAGAGGGGGACAGAAGAGCACTGTCATTGCCAGAACATCAAGGCTAAAAAACCAGAGAAGGAGGTGATGTCTTCTGTGTCACCGCAGAGAGGTTTGGGCAGACATGGCATGTGTGTCCTGATACCTGATGGACACCCAGACCACCTGGACACCCCAGTCTACATGCTTGCAAGCAGGGGTATGAGTGCAAGTGCAAGCAAGTGACAACTACTTTATTTCAGTTAGACCCCCAAGGAGTGGAAAGGGCTGTAGTTTAAAGTCAGAGGGTGCGACCTGTGATCATGTTGCTCTAATGCAAAACCCTTCCTTGAAGAGCTGCACTGTGAGTCTGGTTGGGGTCACATGAGCTGGAAGGGAGAAGGAAACAGCAAGAGGTCTGCACCTGAAGGGACTGCAGAGTATCCCCACACCAATGATGGGGCCTTCACTGTGGACTCAAGATTCTTGAAGTACCTTAAGGTATTCTTGAGATATTCTAGGTAGTCAGTAAAGGTAGGTCAGGCACAGTTGTGCCCAGGGTGGCCAAGGCAGTGAGAAATTTGGCTGCCAAATCACTCTGTGACAGGGACACACACCCCCATCTCCTGCCACCCCAGTAACGGTCTCCCTATCCTCCAAGGGGCTGCCACTGCGCTGCCTAGAATGGGAAAGGGGAGTATCACAGGAAGAGGCAAGACAGAGACACTTAACTGTATAGGAAATTGTATAACCCTTAAAATTCTAAGTAACCTTAGTCATAGGTG
>JACBWW010000027.1:12378788-12404706 GCA_020086605.1 Lanius collurio
AGTAACCTTAGTCATAGGTGTGTTCACCTCTGCCAAAGGTGTGGGGATAACTGAAGATTATATTTAAAAGACATTGTTTACCAAGGGTTTGAGTTTTGCTGGATGAGGCTTGATGAGCCTCAATCAACAAAGAAGATTCCTAGATGCTGGGAGTTTAACATCTACAAATTGGGAGTAGCCAGAAGATCCAGAGGACAGAAGCTGACATGAACAAACATCACCCCCTGATGTGGTTGGAGACACATGGTCTGGGAAAAGATTGATAAGAGAACCAAATGATGAGGACCAAACAGCATCGAAGGTAAAGGGATCAATAATGAATAGGAGATCGAGTACTAAGAATTGTGTAATTTAAGACCAATGAATGAGAATTTCTTTGGATTCTTTTATGTATAAATATGTGAGAAGTCTGGTAAAGAACTATGTGTGGATGGAATGCTTTCCATTGCACATCCTGGCCAGAATATTTCTCTAACACTAAAAAAAAATGGTGCTGGAGAGTTTTTCTTCTTCCTGAGTTTCAGTGACACTCTGATGGTGGAAATACTTGTGCCTTCCTATTTCACCCAGAATCCTGGTTTTAAAGCTCACTTCTGTGTTGTGAAGAGGAGATTCATGAGCAGTAGAAATTGTTAGACCTATGATATGGGCACCAGAGCACCAGCACACATCATCTCAGAACCAGTGTTTTGGCAGTCTTCCTACCTGCACTCCAGCAGTGGAGTGTTATCTTTGAAAATGAGTTCAGTGCCTGTTTTGGCTTCTGCTGTGCATGTGCTGTGTGCGGCAGAGCAGCTCAGGCAGTGTTTACCTTGTTGGACTCTGCCAGCTTGGTGACCCCGCCCACACTGCAGTCCCACCAGACCTTTAGCTGCCCACCAGGGAGGAAGACAGTGAAGTGGGACAGAGGCATGAGCTCCTGGGCCAGGAGTACCCCAGAGCAAGCTGGTTACTTCCAGAAGAGGGGAGAAGAGCATTTCCTGCTCTGAGCTGGAGAGAAAAGCCACCACTTCTGTCCCAGGTTGTCAACAGCAGGAACTTGTGATATGAGGTACCCCACTCACAGAGGGTTATCTGTACCCCAAACTGGCTTGTGAGCACTGCTGAGCCACCTGAGGGCCAGTCGAGCAGTGTCAGGGCAGGGCACCTTGCTGGATGTGAGAAGAGCCTGAAGTTGAGGCTGTCACCCTGCAGGCAGGGTTTCCCACCAATGCCATCTTCAACCTGCCTCTCCCCACCTGCAGCCAAGTGTTCTGAGCACTTTAGCAAGACCAAGAAGGTATTTCCAGAGAAGAGCTGAACAGACACTCTGTGTGCACAGGATGCAAGGTTCCATGGCTATTCACTAATGGTGATGTTGGCTTTGGCCACCAGCAGCAATTTGTTATGAGAGCAGAAGTACTGTAGTGGTATATTCCCCTCCACTGTTCACTCTGCTGGGCTGCTGCAGCAGGGTGGGGGACAATATCAGCACCTCCAGAAAGAGCCACCAGCTCCTGCCCCAGCAAACACTGCCTGTTGCTAGCACACCTGTCCTGCTTCCCACCTCACCTCAGTAATCACCCACCATTGTGACACCTCAACCCAGAGGGAACAAGGGAAACCCTCTGATCTAGGGGTAGGTACCCCAAGCCTAGCCTGAGCCATGTTTGCTAGCAGGTCTTCCATGATGTTTTTTCTCTTTTTTGGGGAGCACTTTGGAGAAGATCATCAGCTTTGCACCTCTCATTAGTGAAATAAAAAGGGCAGGACTGATGGTCCTTTTTAAGCCTTTATTAAAAGTGATCAGCTCGGGTGGGGGCCCTGCCCAGCTTCGTTGCCCCCAGCTTCGACTTGGAGAAGGAGGAACTTCGGCTCTGCCACTCCCTGTGATAGAGCCGGGCCTTCAAGTGTTCCTCACGAGGCGTGGCTGTACACGAAGGTGGATACGGAGGTGATGGTGCTAATTCGCTGTCCTCAGGGCAGTGGCTCCAATAGACTTTTTTGTTATGGTGACTTCTTGGAGAACTCAAAAGCTGGCCAGGTAGTAATCACCTATAGAGTAGCCTGGTTAATTTTTCTTAAAAGTTTGTTGGCTCGTTTTTAATTAGTATTGTCTAGGGAAAATCTTTACTCCCAAGGGTCTTTTCAGCTCTAGTTTGCATATTCAGCCCCTTTTCTTCTCTCTTTTTTTTTTTTCTTTCTGTCTTTTCCTTATCTACTACTCTCCAGGCAGGCCAGCTTCGAAAGGGGTAAGGAGGGGAGGGTCGTAAATTCCTGCATAGCAATGCAAGGTCTGATAAGAAGCTGGTTTCTTCACAACGAAGTGTGGGTTTCTTTCTTAAACTGCAAGAGAGATCCTAACTTACAAAGTTACAACAAAGCACAAAATTACATTCAAACAAAGCTACAATGTAGTACAAAATAAATGGATAATTGTTAAATTGATAATCTGGTCCCTTATTTATAACAATTAGCAAAGTTTAACCATGACAAGCTGTCTAGATGTCATGAACTCATCAATTCTGGTCAAGAAAATAAAAAAAATGCAAAAAGGTTAGATCAGACAAAAGCACTGTCAGGTGGAAAATCATCTCCCCAGGTTCCAGTAACCAAGAACACAGCAAAGATGAGACTGTGTCTGTCTGCAGTGCCACTGCAGACAGAAGCACTGTCTTTTCAAGGTGTCCTGCCACATTTAAAATCAAGAGATGAACAGATGTGACTGTCTCTTCAGAGCCCAACAGATCTGGTGAGAATCTAGTTAACATGGTGGCTTCTGTGAAGAAGAATCAATCATCTCCTTTTCACATTTACAAACCAAGGCAACCAAAGGTAAATTTTGTCCCCAGGCCAGCAGCTGAACTTTGCCAAGCCCAGGATCTCAGCAGAGCCCTGAAGTGTGCAGCAGCTGCTCCCCACAGAGCTGCTTCTTGCTCACCAGTTTGTTCCAACACATCTCAGTGCTTCGTGCTCACTGCATCATTTTGCTTCTTTGCTTTAGAGACACACATCAGCAGCATGCCTGCAGCTCTGGAGTTTGCTCAATTTACTAACCCCACTCTCTCCTTCCACTTACAGCAAGGACCCATACTGTGGTTTTGCAGGAAAAAATGCTGCCCTGAGTTTTCAGCCTACAGTAAGTTTGGGATGTCCCAAGGAAATCCCCTCAGAAGTTCACAAGTAAACCTCAATTGCAAATTGGCCTCAGAAGTCTTGGGCTCGTGGTTTTGATTTCTGTCCCCTTCACACACCACATGAGGAAGGTCATGGGGTCACGGCCAGAAAACCTTCCTCTTCTGTGACATTCCTCACACTGCTCAAGTCTGACTGTTGCTCCCAGCTCATAGAAAGCACCACTTTCATCAGAAAACCATTCCCTCCCAGGCATGGGAGCCCATAAGAACAGGCTGGAGAACAAAGCTGTTTGCCATAAGGGTCTGTGGGATCAGTAGTCGTACCTGTAGAAGTGCCAGCATAGGCTTGCTCAAATCCATGATCTCTGCATATGCCTCAAGGAAAGAAAAATATGTCTGTTGCCTAAGATCAGAAGAAAAACTTTCCAAACAATATTAACAGTGGCAACATAAAGAGCAGTTCTTTAATGAAGCTTTCAGGTGCACAAAATATACCTGTGCTCACACATGGAGTTGGATTTTCACAATTTTCATAAGTTTAGCTAATTTGTATATCTAGCAAGTACATCCAACAGAAGACCAGTTGTCCTGGTAACCCTTGGATCGGCCCCACTGGAGTCCCTCCAGGGATTCCTAGCCTTGTATTTTTGTTATGTCTCCCAGGTGCTGGTGCAAAACAAGATATCCTTGTTAGAAGTCCTTTTCTTGAAAATTAGACTAAACAGAATTTCAAGAAGGTGGCATAATGTGTAAGAAAGGCTAACGGCTGCTCTAAAGTGTCAGAAAGTGCTAGAAACTATAGAGCTAAATATAAAAAATCCAAAAAGCTAAAAATCTTTAGGTATCATGCCCTTGTCCTTCATGGCTCCTGGGAAGACAGAGTGCTGAGCAGCACGGCTCCTCTTGGCATATTTTTTCCTTAATATGTTTGGAAATGACATTTTTCTGAAAGGTCTTTACAGAGACCAGCCAAATATGAGTTAGGGGCTACAGAGCAACCCAGTGAGCATACCAGCCCCACCTCCCTCCTCTCTGTCTTCCCCAACCACCTTGTCTCTCTCATTCAGCCCTGATAGTCAGTTTAACACACCCCCTCTCTCAGCATTCCTAACAACTCTCACAAAACACTATTGTTTTATCAAAGCTTCCTCTACTGCAGTTACATAATTAAATAAGGCCTTGACTTTCATGCATTTGAAACGCCACAGACAGAGCAAGGACCCCTGAATACACCATGGGAAGCCAAAACCAACTCCCTTTCTGCCCAGCAGGGATCCTACTGCCTTCATCCAACACCCTAAGGTCTTCTGCGGACAGGGACAGGAAAGGATTGATGCCTCTCCCTCTCTCCCAGGCACTCATTGCTTTCTAGAGCAATTTTCTCCATTGCCTCTGGTCCAGGATAAGAAGGCCTGGGTGGGAGATGCTCAGGGTACTGTGGGGATTTGTATTCAGTGATGTATATCAGCCCTAGTGATGTTTTCCACTCTCCTCTCCTTTCCCATCCTTCCCAGCCCTGACACATCTTTTGCCTTTCAGACCCTGCTGCCCTCACAGTTCACCACTGGGCTCAGCTCCCTGATGGTGAGAATCATGTGAAAGGAGCAGAAATCTCAATGGCTGGGAAATGCCAAATGGTATGAACTAGCCAAGAGTATCCATTGGTCAGGAACAGCTTCCAGACTAGGACTGGCCAAGTAAGCTAGGACTCTCCCCAGGAGAGTTTAAGAACAGGTATCTCATGGAGCAAAGGAGGTTCTAAACAATAAAGGTCATTGAGGGAGAACTGATTCATTAATTTCATACACTTTTGTTATAAATGGGAAATTGCTGTCAAAGTTTAAAACACATGATTGTGTGGGTTGACTATAAAGTTAAAATAAGAGTTTCCTAATTAATGTAAGAGTTAAGAATTAATAAGTGTGCGTTCGGGTGTACGGGATAAAAGAGGATGGATGATTGACATCAAGGGAATTTTTATGGGGAATTACATCACCAAGAACACGACCTCAGGACTGCTCCCCCGAATTGGACGGACCATGAACCAATCATTTGGTGCCCTTCCGGCACGACTGGCTAAGAATGCACCATGATAAGGGCCAATCAGAAGACCTAATGAGGGACCAATCAGGAAGCAGATCCAAATGCACACCAATCAAGGGAGAGACAGAGACTATAAAAACCCCCAGACATGGAGCTCTGGGTCTTTCGGCGGTGCACAAGGAGGACCCACCGTGCCACAGTGCGGTGTTTACTCTGGCTTGTCGGGGGAGCTCGGGCTTATCCTGGGCCTCCCTATCCCGGTTGCCTATTTTTAATAAACAAGCAGACTTTTATCGACAAGAGTCCGAGCCTCGTTTATAACACTTTCAAGTTCCTCAGCGCACGTGTAGAGAATGAATCTGGCAACTTGGATCGTGACCACACTGTTTCAGTTGTATTTTCCCATTCTCCCATGTCTCTGCTGCTCTCTCTGCCAAGTGCCATTCCTTATTCATCTGTTCACTGCAGAGTAGGTCCACACTGTCCAAATGGTACCACAGATAGGACTTACAGGCTTGTAATGGAACTAAATCATGCCTGCTCTCCATCCTCCTGAAAGTCCCCTTGGCCCTGACAGTAAGTTTTCCAACTCTATGTTTCTTCCAAGAGCTCTCCTGCACCCTGGGTTCATGGCACTAAGCCCTGAAGAAGCCCTCAGATATTGCTGGTACCAGCCAGCCCACCAGCTCTCCCATATCCTCTGCAGAGTCTGGAGGCTGGGGCACACCAGGGTGAAGGATGGGAGCTCCCACATCAGCAAGCCTTGATCACTGTCTACACTGATCCCACCAATCCTGGGCCCCAGACACTGTACACAGGGAGCTGCTCTGCACCATCCAAATCCCTTTCACCCATCCCATCAAGCCCTCCTGCCCTTTCTTCCTGCTCTGCTGATGTGTAGCCAGGGCTATCCTGCTCTGCAGCTATGCTTGGATTTTAATTTTCTTTTCTTCGCCTTTCCTTTCCAACACTGACTTTTCAGTCTCTGCCCTTTCCCCTGACCTCAAGGCAAATCCTTTAAGCTATCCTGCTGGCTTTTTCTCACTCTCCTTTATCAAAGTTTTCCTGCTAGGCTTGATGAATCTGCTTCTGAAGAGAGGTGACAGTCTCGGGAGGAGCCAGAGCAGTGCTGTGTGCTTGGTCACTGCAGGGAGCACACAGAACTGCAGAACATGTGCCCATGGGTATCTAATCTCCCACAAAAAAACAGCTCTTACAGAGCAACTCACTGTCTTGGTTTAAGAAAATCTATGGGGAACACTGTAAAATTATTTCTCCCCCTTTATTTTAACTAATCCCTTTTCCGCAATAAGGAGAAACAAAATAAGGGTAGAGATAAGGGAAAAAGTAACAGTTTACTAACAAGTGAAACAGCAACAGGCAAAAAATAGCAGTAAATAATCACTAAATACAAAGTTCCTAAATGGGAACAAAGCAGAACTTAAAACTGCAGAATCACCTCCCTTCCAAGATGGCAGCCCCCAAAGATGCCCTCATGGCATGCTCAAAAGACAAACGGAAAATGGTGTCAGCACTGCTCCCAGCCCCCTTTTCTCTCTGGCAGCAGCTCCTTAGAGAGAGGCGGCTGCCACTCTCTGGCAGCTGGTGTATATGGGAAAATTCCGGCAGAACATTTGAAATGCCTAACAGGAGAGTGAGGCAAGATGAGCTTGAGATAACAGAACACTTCACAGGAGAGGGGGGCAGGAGGCCCTTAAGATAACAAGACAGTGAAAGATATGAAGCAGCTGAGATCAGCATTGCAGAAAAGCTGAATTGTGTGCATGCTCTGGAGCAAGAGATGAAAAGACAACTTCAAGGAAGATTTGGGGCCTTCTTCCCATAACCACCAGAGAGCAATACGAGTGCTCAAGTGGATGTAAATTGGTTCCCAAAAGTATTTAGCATAACACCATCCTTTTCTAAGTTGTATGAACAATGCAAGAGCTGTGTGTAATAAATTGCTGAAAATCCCCGATGCTGGTGTGCATGATAGAAAGAGGCATCCCTCCTGCACCCAGCACTGAATAAACAAATACCTGCTTCAAAGACTCAATCTCTGGAGTTCCTGGCACCCACCTATTGGCGTGAATCACTGGTACTTGGTCAAGCTAGAACTCATGGAAGGACTTCAGCTTTTCTTTAGCAGGAGAAGCAGGCAGTCAGCTGAGGTGATTCGGTGCCTTCTAGTTTCAGCTGGGTGTTGCTGGCAGGCTGGGGGCAGAAGGAATGGGGCTGCTCCAGTCCTTCCCAGCATGGTGCCCAACTGTGGACAGTCATTCTTGGAATTTGACCAAGGCAGTCCAAGACTGCTGAACTCATCTTCTCTGAAGAGGAGAAAAGAAAAGAAACAAAACCAACCCAAAAACCCAAAAACCAAACCAAAACAGAACCCAAAATGGAAGCCTCTACCCACACTTCTTCAGCTCTGGAATAAAAACAAGAAGCGAGTGAGGCAAGAGAAACAAGAACAAACCTGAAGGCCAGAAAGAGAGATTCTGCTCCAGTCAAAGAACCAGAGCACACTTTGTTTCCATGCTCTGACTTAAAAGGCCCAGGGAGCCCCTGGCCCATCTCTGGCTGCCATCCTGGGCCTTAAAGAGACAGTAACAAATTCGGGCAGACATTTTTGGGCCTAGAGTAAAATTTTGGATTACCTAGGACACTCACACATCACTGTGAGCTGCAAGCTTCAGGGAAAAGTTGTGGAGGTTTGCTTCTATGATGTTGTTGAAGCCAGAGATGCCAATATTCCTCATCTGCAAAACAGCCAAGGAAGAAGTGACATGGGACATGCAGCAACTCTATATGCATGACTGCAGGAGAGGCAGCTCCGTGTTGAGATCCTGGCCAGATATCAAGGGGATGTCAAGGGGTACCAAGATGTGTGTCGACAGTGGATGGAGGGCTCTGCTCCATCTCCTGCTGCCGAGAACTCCCAGCTCCAGTAGTGCAAATAACTCCGGAGTCAAACCCTGGGCTCAGGGCTGGGCAAGCAACAATAACTTCAAAAACACCCATCCCCTGCCCTGCACCCCACCAGCAGCTCCCATCACAGCCTGACCAAACCCATGACCCACTGAGAGCATCATAGCCCTAAAGCAGCCCCATGAAAAGTCTCCAAGCCCCTGTCTGCCCCATGCTGTGCTTTACCCCAGCTCAAGCTTGGTGGACCAGGGGGTCCGTGAAGAGTCCACAGGGAAGGACCACTGAAAATGTCACCAGTGAGTACAAGGGGATCTTCGAGGAGCAAACCCGGGAGGGCACCCATGGAGGGTAGCACAGCTAAACCTGGGAGGGCACCCATGGAGGGTAGCACAGGTAAAACAGGGCACCCATTGCAAAGGTAAAGCTGGGAAGGGGCCCCAGCAAAAGGGATGACGATCCCTAAATATCTCCGAAGAATCCCTTGGAAGAATGTGGAGTGGGTTTACACATTCTCCCAGAGGTAATTAAGGACATAGATGCCCAGAGGGGGCAATGAGGGGAGTCGAGAACGGATGTCGACAACAGATGGACAAATAGGGTATGGTAGGGACAAGGAGCAGCACGACTGCAGCAGAGCTGCGGTACCGGGAGCACGGACTGGGGGCCTGTGGGGACCTGTGTGGGGCAGCTCGGGCTCAGCGCCGGGCAGTGCCTGACCCCGCCAGCCCCTAGGAGGCTGCGGGACGCCCCGGCCGCCTGTGGTGCTGCCGGCCGGAACACCGGGGGTCTGAGCGGCCGTTGGGAGACTGTGGCAGGACAGAGACCAGCCCTGGAACCAAAAGCAAAGGCCAAGGTTATGGCAGAGTTTTACAGCCCCAGAGGGACAAACTGCAGGGCCCAAGGGGTCCCCGGGCATAGAAGGGATGGGAGCAGAAGCATTCCCTCCTCAGCAGGGAGAGCCGACCCAAACAGCGGCTGGGAAGGAATCAGTGCGTGTCTGCAGGGCAGAGGGACACTGCAAGTGAGAATGTCCGCAGAAACAGCCGGACCTTCAGGAGGAGGAGGTCCAGAGGATAATGGAGATGAGTTGTTAGGGCTGCCAGGGGCTCCCATTATACCAGGGACCCACCACACTGGAGCCCTTGCTAACTTTTAAGGTGGGTCTGGATCGAGAGGAGATGTGTTTCCTGGTAGATACAGGGGGGCTCACGATCCACCTTAAATTTTATCCCTACGGGGGAAATTGTCAAAGATATTTTTGATACTTCAAGGGGTGAGTAGAAAACATGAGTGCATTTTATTCCACCGCTGTTAGCAGATGTGGGGGATAGGTTTGAAATGCATGAATTCCTGTTTGTTCCTAATTGTGATTGTAATTTATTGGGAAAGGATTTGGTGGCTAAAGTGGGAATGCGAATTGGCATTGTAAAAATGATACAAAGCCTAACCCTGTGGTAACTTTGTGCAAAATGTCTAAGATCTATGCTGAAATAAACCTGGAAGTGTGAGCAGCTCCAGAGAAATATGGAATATCAGATATAGAGCTTAAAAAAAAAAAAAAAAGCAGCTTTAACAGTTTTTCAAGGTTGGTGGGGTACTGCAGAGCATGGATTGAAGATTTTTCTATTTTGGCCAGGTGTTTATATGACTTTTTAACCCAAGACAGTCCTCATGTTGTGGTATGGACACCAGGAGGAGAGCAAAGCTTTAAGAAACTAAAAGAGAAATTGGTTCATGCCCCAGTCTTAGCTCTTCCAGACTCAGAAAAGGAATTTGAGCTGTGTGTGGATGTTAAACAGGGCCATGCTAAAGGAATTTTGGTGCAAGAACACAGGAGAACACAGTGGCCTGTTGCTTATTTTTCCAAGCTGTCAGACCCAGTGGCCAGAGGCTGGCCCCAGTGACTGCAGGACTGTGCAGCCACAGCTCTGATGGTAACAGAGGCCCCAAGGCTGACAAGGGGAGGGTATCTGATTGTTAAAGTTTCACACCAGGTTAAAGCTTTGTTAACTGAAAGAGCCTCTAAGTGGATGAGCAGTGCTTGGTTATTACAGTTTGAATCTTGTTTAATGGAACAGGAGGACTTAGATTTGAAAAGTGTGGAAGGGTTTAACCCAGCCTCCTGTCTGACCAGCCCTGGAGAGGGGGCCGGGAAGAAACCCATGGCTGCATTCAGGTGCGAGATCTGCAGACCTGGGCTAGGGAAGATTTGTGAGCCAGTCCCTGGCAGGGACTGGAGGGAGAAAATGTGTTCATTGATGGGTCTTCAAGGGTGATAGAAGGGAAACGATTTACAGGATACCCACAGGGTCAGCTCAGACAGCGGAGCTGTGTGCACTTGTGAGAGCCTGTGAATTATACCGGGACAGGAGAGTGAATGTTTGTACTGGTTCTCCATATGCACATGGGGTGCATGCATTTGGGAAACTATGGGAAGAAAGAGGATTATTAACATGCAGGGGAAAACCGTTAGCTCATGAAAGCTTAATGTCTCACCTATTAGAGGTGGTGAATTTACCAAAAAAAAGGTGGCAATTATACACATCAGGGGACACCAGGCAGGGTGCTCCGGGGAGGCATTAGGGAACCCACTGTCTGATGAGGGAGCTCGGAAAGCTGCATTGCTGCCAGAAATCTCTAAGATCCTCCCTTTGCTCCCGGTAAATGCACTGCTGCCCGAAAAACTGTCTTTTCCACCAGAGGAGCTGCAGATAATTCAAAAGAGTGGGGCAGAGGAAAGAGCGAATAATTGGCTTACAAACAAGGGATGGTAAACAGTGGATACCAAAAGCTCTGGCCTTAGAGTTATTAAAACAACTCCATGAAGGGAGCCATTGGGGCTCTTGAGGACTGGCAGAAGCCTTCCTCAAAATGTTGCTGCTATGGGACTTTTTACAATGGCAAAGCAGGCTATTGACGGTTGTTTAATATGTGCTAAAACCAATAACAAGGTTATAGAAAAAGTTGCCAGAGGAGGGAGGCTTTGGGCTGTACATCCCTTCCAGAGATGCCAGGTGGATTTTACTGAAATGCCCCGAGTGGCAAGGTTTAAATATCTTCTGGTAATAGTATGTCAGCTAACAGGGTGGCCAGAAACATTTCCAGCTGTTTCAGCAACTACAAGACCAGTTATTAAAGTATTTTTGGAACAAATAATTCCATGATATGGGATTGTAGAAGCAATAGACTCAGATAGAGGAACTCATTTTACAGGAAAAATTCTTCAAGAGGTTATGGCTGATTTAGGGATAAACTGGAACCTCCATGCCCCCTGGCACCCCCAGAACTCAGGCTAGGTTGAAAGGATGAATGGAAAAATAAACACCTTCTGAAGCTGGTAATAGAAACCAAGATGCCATGGGTATGGCTCTTACCACTGGCTTTAGAAAGAATAAGGGCCAGACCCAGGGGAGATACTCAATTATCTCCCTTTGAACTGATGTTTGGAATTCCTTACCCTTGTAATACTCAGCTAGTAGGGGGGTAGAAATAAGTGATGTATATTTAAAACAGTATGTGGCCAGGATACTGACTGTTGTGAAATCTCCTTGACAGGAAACTCAGCTGGCACAGAGCCTGCCTTTGGACTTTGCTGTTCACAGCATACAGCCAGGAGATTGGGTCCCAGTTAAGGAGTGGAAAGAAGTACCACTGGTGGGAAAGTGGCATGGACCTTTCCAAGTGTCCCTGACCACAGAAACAGCCGTCAAGACAGCTGAACACAGGTGGACCCATCACACTTGTGTCAAGGTCTCTGAGGCCCCAGAGATCTGGACATCTCAGCTGGAGGAGGAGGACAGGAGGCCGTGACTGACACTAGGCAGGAGTGGGCTGGAGCATCTGCATCAGGGGAAACCCCTGGGCCTGCCCACAGAGTGTCTGCTGAAATAGTCTGTATGGGCATCCCTCCTCTGGGATCTCCAGTCACCGGGGACTAATCCTTGCTGTCATTGTTTTCTTTATGTTAAGCTGGTTCTGTGCTTTCACTCGCCGCAGGAGAAAATGTGACAGTGAAAAATTAGATTAGGAGATTGGATTACACCATTAGAACGTTTCTTTTAATGATCTTATCATTATATTGTCAGTTAAGTTGGGGTCAAAAGTGGGAGAATAATTTTTTAACCTTAGGAGAAGAAGTAGCAGAAACCTTTAACCTTAGCAATTGCTGGGTGTGTGTAGGGCCAGGAGGATCTGAAAACTGTCCATGGGTGGCCAGCCCGGTTGAACCTAAATGGTGGGTCAACACTCTGAGTGAAGTCCATAATGGAACAGGATTTGGGGTTAAAGAAGGAAGTCCATGGCTGCTTCATTACTCTGAAAGGGGCATTTATTGTCTAAATAGAACAGGGGGTGTATATGTGGGAAAAAGCGTTTGTGACTGGACTTTAGGTTTAGACTGCTGGACCCCCGACTGCCCTCCTACAATTGTTCCAGATGTTGAGGCAGATGGAATCAAACACATGTTAAGCTCACTAATGGTAGCTGGGTAAAGTGTTTCTTCCATAATTACCGAAAGGATTTTGAAGGCTGTAAAGCAGTGAGGAAGGATAAGTCTTTTGACCATTTATTTTTAAGCTGCCCCCGAGATAATTCCACAAGTAGGACACATTGTTGTCCGTGACTATCAGTGGAAATGACAACACCAGAACGGAACTTGAACCCTGTTTAATATGTTCTGGTCCAGATCTAACAAAGCAGATCTGGGATGTAACTTTAGTCGGAAATGTCATGTGAGAGCTTAGAAATGCAAATACTGTGATTCTATAGTGGGGAAACTATTGTTGGGGGACAATTAGGCCCAGGAAGCAAGCTGTATTTTGACCCACCAACTGATGATGAAAACTGGGAAGGCTCCTTTAAAAGGGCATTATTGGATTATTGGATTTGTGGTCAATATACTTATCACAGGTTACCCCCAAACTGGTCAGGGATATGTTATGTGGGGTATATTAGACCATTGTTCTTTTTGCTACCACAAATACAGGGAAATCAGTTAGGAATCAAGGTATGTGATGATCTGATTAGAGAAAAGCAGTCAATTGATTCATCCCTGGCTGGAGGCAGCACCCAAAAGTGGAGAAAAGATGAATGGCCACCTGAGCTAACCATACAACACTATGGACCACCCACTTGGAATACTACTGAACTAATACCAGGTGCCAGAGAACCCATCTATAATTTAAATCAGATAATTACATTACAAGCTGTCTTTGAAATAATAGTTAACCAGACAGCTACAGCTCTTGACCTTCTTGCTGACCAATCCACTCAGATGAGAAATGCAATATTCCAACATGGGATGGTATTAGATTATCTATTAGCAGAAGAAGGGGGAGTGTGTGGCAAATTAAATGACTCAAACTTCTATTTGCAAATAGATGACAATGGAAAAGTGTTGAAACAAACAACAGAGGGGATTAGAAAATTAGCTCATGTACCGGTCCACACGTGGAAAGGTTGGGAATGGGACATGTTTTCATGGTTACCTGGTGGACTATGGGTTAAACAAGTACTTTTTTCCTCTTATGTGCTGTAGCAACTTTAATCTTTTTACCATGCATGATTCCTTGTTTCATGCAACTTATTCAACATGTGATCAAAGGGATGCAGGTAGTAGCCATGCCTACAGATCCAGAAATGGCCACAAAAGGACAGAAGATGATGTCACTGTAAATAATTGCAAAACCAAAAAAATCCCAGGAACAGAAAATTAAGTCAACAATAACTAAAGTTTGTAAAGACAATTATTAAAAATAAAAGAGGAGGGACTGAGAGGAATGAGAAACTTGTCTTTACAAACAAGCTCTGGGCCTGCTGGTTGATGAAATTAGCATTGAGAGATAAAAGGAACAATGGGAAAGGCTCCACTGAGTGATGAATGGAATCTTAGGTATTAGGTGTTCCAGAAAGTCTGTACCTCTTGAGTGCCTCAGCCAATGGGGAAAGAGAGAGGGAAATGTAGCCGGGAAATTAGGATAAAAAAGGAGGCTGCGCCCTTCAAAAATTTGAGAGATCCCAGGGGAATGCCCCATGGCCTCTCCCTTTATTCAAATAAAGTAATGGTACTCCTCTGTCTCCTTTTTGGACATAAACCTCTGGTGTTTGTGGATTGATTTTCCTGATGGAGAGCTAAGTAGGATCTGCAGGGATAAGACCACAGGGCTTGTGCACACCTCTTGCTTCTCCTCCATGCTTTCCTCATTGCACAATCTCCTCAGGAGGACAGAGGTGATAGGCAAGACCCCACATGCCTACGGGTCTTCAGGAGCTGGATGCCATGGGGCCAGGGCAGAACTCTGCCTCTCCAGCAGGGAGGAAGCACAAGGAGCCTCAGGGTATGCCTCTGACCTCCTTGACAGGGGCTTGGATCTGCTCCTCCCAGCCCTGTGCCCTGTGGCTTGCTGAAGCCCATCTTCAGTGCCTCCTCCTTGCTCTTGCTGAGGATGAACACCAGCTGCTTGGGCAGGAAGTGATTAGGAGCAGGGTCCAGTGTGGCCATGTCAGACAACAGGACAAGGAGTGAAGCCTAGCTTGTCCCCCTGCCACCGGGGAGATCCCAGTCTGCCCCAGTCTGCACAGCAGCCATCACACACAAAAGTCCTGCACAAGACTCCAGCAGCAAAGTGGCTGCCAGGAGCCTCTACCAAGCTCCACATCTTCTTTGTGGCCAGCCATTCCCCTGGAGACAATGGGCAGTCAGGACGCAATGGCTATCAAGCAAAGGGCTACCAGCATGCAGCCCAGTTGGAAACTGTCATTCAAGCCAGAGGCGAATGTTTTGGTCTGCAGAGAGGCACTGGCTGCACTTATGCAGCACAGTCCTGCTCGTCCTAGGACAGGAAGCAGTATGTGTGGTTGTCTGAAACACACAGAGCCAGCCTCCTCTAGATGCCCTGCTGGTCCACTTTGCCTGCCAGGTCAGGCAGGGCGCAACACCTCTGAGATGGACTCAACAGACCTGGGAGTAACCTCCGGCCGAGGCAGCTGGGGTGAGAGCCGGTCCCCAGTACACCACAGGCAAAGGCACCTGTTCCTGCACCAGGAAGGAGGGATGCTGGAGTTAGTTAAACTGCTGCCTGGGAACTCCTTGCAACCTACACTGCCCCATAACAGTGTTGCCTATCTCACCCCGTGTGTGCATCACTGCTCCTGAGCACAGTTGCCTCCAGGCACAGGTTTCTCAGGGCAATCTCTTCACACTGGCCCAGAGCTGTAGAGCTTCCCCTCATCCCTGCCCACACCGGCTCTCTGGGTCCAAAGCACTGCCACAGCTTCAGCGCCTTCCCAAACGATCCATAGGGTAGGTGCCAGCACTCACAGGAAACTAGATGGAAGCATTTCTTGTCATCTATGTTTGGCTTCACTTGACCAGTTTCAGCTTGGCTGGTGGGCAGTTGAGCTACAAGCAGAATGAGAAAACACTGAAAGATCATGGTTCTGTGGGGACAAGAACCACTTGGCTCTGGAGGCAGAGACACAGGACTGCCTTGTGCCCAGCACTTCATCTTTGTGTTGGTTCACAGGAGCAATGTAAAAAATAATGACACATTTTCTTTTCCAACAACCACCCCATGCTTGAAGCCAAGTCCCCAGGCTCATCCTCTCTATGCATACAGGCATGCAAGGACCTCCTGTGTTTGTCTAGCGCTCTCTTGTGTTGCAGGACTTAAGTCTCAACATAAAGGCTCCCGTACCAGAGCAGCCAGCAGGCAAGTAGCAGACATCAGGTGTTGGGGAGGATGAAATAGGGAAACCTTATAAATATGGCTGCTTGGCAAAAGATTCTGAAAATATAAAACCTGTAAGGGAAATAGAAATGAAAGCTAGCTTTGAGATATAAGATACCAAGCTGTTAGTCACTGTACAACCAAAAAACAATGGGCTAGCCAGCTGAAGGAGAATCCCTCTGCATTGAACAATGTCTTTAGCAAAGAAGAGGATGCTTCAGCAAACAGATCTTGATTGAACAACGTCTTTAGCAAAGAAGAGGATACTTCAGCAAACAGAAAAGTCCAAGGGTCAGAGAAACCCTGCCAGTGTGGCAGGGAAGAAAAAGTAGTTTTAGAAAGTAGTTTTAAGGAATTAAAATGTAACACGGTATGGTAATGTAGTAGTTGTGATAGGTTGTATGTAAATTCTATAAGGACTTCTGTCTTCTACTGATTGGATGTTGTACTATTACCATATTCAGTATAGGAAGAGATATAATATCATGTAATGAGACTTTTAGGTCTCTTACGCTCTCTCTCTCTTGCTCTCTCTGGGGCATGCTCTAAGCTGTGGCTGGCAGCTTAAGCAGAGCTCCTGCACCCATGACCCTTGCAAATAAACTGCATGTTTCAGGAGCTGCCTTGAACTGTAGAAATCACCCGAGCTGACTGCGTCCCCGCGGCATCTATATTCTATCTACAATCAGGGCTCTGACAAATGTCAGGAAGCCACTGGAGTGCCCAGCAGCAACAGGTTCTGCAGACCCTGCAGGGGCAGCCAGTGGCTTTCAGTAGAAACAGAGTGGAAGAAGCAGTTCCATGGTGAGACACGGTCAGGTAGCCATTGCTGATGGTGCATTTCCTCTTCTGCCAACCTGAAAATGAATGGAGCGTGAGCTGAAGGCCATGCATATGGAGGAACAGCCATGCAGTGCAGCACATCACCGGCAAAGATAAGAACCATGCAAGGCACAGCAAGGCCCAAAGACTCTATTAGTCATGCAGCTGGATGCCACGGACCAGGTCTTGGCTGGGCTGAGAGGGACCTGTTGTGTTATAAGACGGTCTTGTACAGATGGGCAGCTCCCCATACCGTTGGGGAAATGATACAAGAACAGAACCTCAGTCAGAGCAGCAGGATCTGCTAGCAGAGCATGAAGCCCTTTGCAGAAGTCCTCAGCAAACACCCAAGCCCTTCAGCTACAGACTGATAGCAGGCTGGCTCTCCTGTGCCTGCCATGCAGGACCCATCATCATGCAGGGGAGATGTGAGATACACCTACTAGGTGAGAAGAAACTTCAGCCTGAAGTGAAGGAGACTCCTGAGCCACAGTTCATTATTTTCTGTGCCATTTCTGGTTTTGCTAGGGTGTTTTATCACTCTCACCAGGTATGCAAGTCTCCCACCACAGGACCCCTGTGATTCCCAGCAAGCATAGCGGTGGGAGATGGTCATCTTTCCAAAGACAGTAAAGCATCAGGGTCACTCCTGGAGAAGTGGCTGCTGGCTCTCTGAGAGGGACCAACATATGCCTCAACACATGTCACAAATGACGTGAAGAAAAATCCTATTAAAACCCCCTGTGTTGCCCTGTCCCCAGAGAGGCTTCACCCCAGCAGCCAGTCAGGGAAGAGAGAACTTCCATGATTAGACTGCGAGCAGCTTTTCCCTCCTGCCCCCCACATGCCTGCTGGTGGAGGTGAGTACCCGGATGCCCAAAAAGCCGAGTCAGGGGAGGAGTTTGGGGACACATGAAAGCAGCTAGTCACAACATCATGAGGTCTTTTTGCTTTGGGTCACTTGGAGGGTCAGGTTGGCCCTTCCTGCTCCCTCCTTCGTGCCCTCTTCCCTGTGGTCCTGTTTCCCTGACTGTGCCTGCTTTGCCCTGCTGTGCCAATTTTGGGAACTAGCTTGTTGCCGTGAAGACCTCATGCTCTGCAGTTGCCGCTGCCTGCATTCGACATTTGATTGCAACTGCCATCGCCATTGTGTTTCTCACTCATCATCTGCAGCCACCGTCCACAGCTCCTGGCCGCTGCCCTCACCCAGCTTCCAGCCACAGTCTGCAGCTGTCACCAGAGGCATGCCTGCTGCTGCCACCACTTGGAAATTGCACCCAGCCTGCCACAGGAGCTACACAAACGCACCGTGGTTAGCAACATGCATGCTCCATCTGCCAAACTGATGCTGACAGTGAAGCCCAAAAGATAGGCTGGAAATAAATCCCCATAGACCAACGTCTATAGAGCAGGTGTTATAGATAGGTCAAAATTCATAAGAAATTAAAATGCTATAAATGGAATAAGTTATTAATGTGGAATCTAAAATGTGAACTATATCTTGTAAATTGTATATATGTTTAAATTTAGTTGTGTTCAGAGTACACCTTGGCAAGTCTCATGACATCTTGCTCAAGGAAGGTACTAATTAACATAAGACGTGCAGGCAAGCTCAGGGGAGATGACCTCAGACCCATCAACCTCCTATGATTTCATCTTACCCAACAAGAATCTTTTTCCATCTCAAAGAAGTAAGAGATAGGATCTGCTGCTCCTTGGACATTGCTGATGAGTGGACCTATTGCTCGAGACACTTCATTTTAATCATATAAGGATTTCTCGGAAAGATCATCATATGTTGGGATGAGTTACTGGAAACCATCAACCAGAACACAAAGAGAATCCTTGGACAAATCAACATCTAAATGGACCACTGAGCACTGGACCAGAGGATCATCAGAAGTGAAAAGGACAAAAGATTTCATAGCCAGGAGCAAGAAAAACAGTATAAAAACTGGACTCAAACATCTCAAAGGTGTGCACTTACCTCTCTGAACTGCTGGTGGTCAGAGCTGTGTATGTGTCACCCAGAGTCAAGAACCTAGGCTTGGCCCTGCTTTCCTTTATAGTGGCTTATTAAGATTGTCAATTTGATTAAAATAAATTTTATTTGTTTTTATATTAATAATTTGGCTTGCGCAAATTATTAATCCGATGAAATTGACATTTCATTTATAACACAGGTATTTGTTTGTTGCAGCGCTGGTGGTGAGGGGGATTTTTACTCCTAATTCACTCACCTTTGTCAAGTGCTGTGGTATATGTATACAGTAAATTTTGCTTTAATATTGCTATGTCATTACAACATCATCACATATGAGCCAGAACTAATTTACATAGCATGATCTCATGGTTATAAGATAATTCTTTGCACTGCACTTGCACTTCCCCAATTCGAGGGTCTGCAGGAGTCTTTGATGAAGGCTTCTAAAGTCTTCTTTGCACTTGAACTTTTCAACTTTGTCTTCAGGGCATGCATAGTTATGGTGCTCCTTGGTCCATCTGGTCTTAACTGGCCTAAATTCTTTGGTTTGTGGCTAATTGACTTTGCACTTGCCAATTTCTCATTAGTACTACACTTACCTACCTCTAAAACTATACACCTGGTAAGTTGTTTGTTTTGGGTTTTTTTTCTCCCTTTTTCTCTATTCTGCATTTAAGCAACTAGTTAACTATATACTTGCCATAAAATTGTATAAAAAAAGTTATTCATATCAGGTCATATGAGTGTCAAAAGTTATGATTCAGCTTATATAAGCATCAAGTTATATAGGTATAGAAGTTATGATTTGGGCTACATAAGTAAAAGCTATGAGTCAGGCTATATTAATATAGAAAGCTATGCTTCAGGTTATACTGATATTCTTCAGGTTATATTGATAAAAAGTCATTATTTAGATTATACTGATATTATGTTACATAGATATCTTATCACCCAAGCTATATAAGCACTTTGTAACTTTGACCTAAGTTATATAGACATCAACAGATAGCCAGGGTTCTGTGGTAATGCTGTCCCCTGTCTTCTGTTTCTTTCCTCCTCTCTCTCTTTTTTCTCTCTCTGCTCCTTTTACCTGTTCCCCTCTGCCCCTTTTTAATAAGAACACTTAGTTGGTATTTTTGTTCTTGTTTGTTTATCCTTGGCTTTTTTTCTTTTATTTTATTTCAATAAACAGTTCTCAGATGTAATATTGCCATGTTAGTGCTTGATTTTTTGTCAGAAAAATCTATCAAAAAATCCTTCCCAGCTCCCCCTTTTATAGTGGAATGGGACACTCTCTTACGCTCTAGCCCGCAATGCCATCTCCAACATCCATGCTGTGTCTAAGTCACACCATATGTCTGCTCCTTCCCCTGATTCTCACTGTCAGGGACCTGAGCCCAGGACTGAACTGTGAGAGCAGCAGGGTCTGAAAGGCAAAGGATGGGTCAGGACTGGGGAGGATGGGAAAGAAGAAGAGAGTGAAAACATCAGGACAGCATGTGAGTCCCCACTGCACCCCTTCTCCCACCCAGAAAGGGTGGAGTGATCAGGTCTTCTCATTGCAGAGCAGAGGTGATGGAGGGTGTTCTGTGAAGCAATGAGTGAGTGAGTGCCTTGGAGGCAGTCACCCATCCCTGTCCTTGCCAGCACAAGACCTCAGGGTGTTGGATGAAGACAGTAGGATCCCTGCTGGAAGGAAAGACAGGGAGCTAGTTCTGGCTTCTTGTAGTGTGTGCCGGGGTCTACCTTGAGAGGACTTTGGTCAGCTTCGCAGGAGAAGAATGCCCTCAGAGTTAAAAGCTGCTTGGAGTTTTATGTTGACAGCTGTTGAAGGCTGGGACAGTGTCCAGCACACCTTCATGTGTGCTTGTTCTGCTCCTCTGCCTTGTGGCCATGCTGATACCAAAATCGATCAGAAAATAAAAGCTTTCTAACACAATTGGAAGCATTAGAGATAAGGCATCCTTTATCTGTGCAGGACACACAGAGGATATCTCCTTATTCTGTGTGTGAGATGAGACTTTACAAGAAGGTATTTATCTGTCATAATCATACATATTAATTACAGTGTATTTTCTAGCTAATATATACATGACTTTCCTACAACTTATTTACATGCCAGAATTCCTCTGCACAGTGAAGAATGGGCATTCACTGCCTCTGATCAGAGTTTTTTTCAGCACACACCCAAAACCTCTCCTCATACACACCCACCTTTTTGAATCAGGGGAGAAGGGGGGAAGCAGAGGTTAAATTATTTGCATGGAAGTTGTTTATTAAAAGCAATGCTCAACACTTATTTTGCCTACCAAAGCAGAATGAAGATATAGGATGTGGAGGTGCCTTCCCCTGAAATCCTGGGAGGAGGGACCCTGCAGGGTACAGGTCTGTCCCTGTCCCTGCTATGTCACGTGTGCCCCATACCTGTTCCTGATTAGTTAGTTTGGGTGCCTGGGGCCCAGAGGACAGAGCAGGGTCCCGTGACTGGGTCTGCCTGGGAACTCCAGCTGTCCCTATAGGACATGAAAGCACACGCGTGTTCACACGGCTGAAGGTGAGAGTGAAAAGAGGAAGTTTATTTTCTGACTCCACTATTTATAGTTTTACAAAAGAGACAGGGGATTGGAGAGTGGAAGAGCCACCTCTTCAATGACACTGGACAGATTACCAATCCATCAGCTTTCTCCACCTCTACGAAGGAATGCAAAACAACTGAGTGTTTACAGAACAAAGCGTGGGAAAGCGTGTAACTAGAATGTAAACATCAGAAGTCTAAAAGATTTCTAAAAAACAGGGCGACATCCAGCCATATGGGCTGGAGGAATAAAACATCCCTGAACATCTAAAGAAATATCGCTTCATCTTTCCTTCCAAGTTCATCGCTGTCTTATACATTTTGTAAGGATTCCCCTCATTACCACAAATGGTAGAGAAATGCTGGCAAACGATCCTTGGAGAAGATAATTCATGAGTAACTCTCGATACCTTGTCTTGCTTTTGTTTTGCTGTCCCAACTCTAAACGATGGAGGACTCATGGAAGGACTCATGGCTGTCCGAACCACAAAGAGATATTTACCTTAAACTTAAAAAGGTTCTGGAACAGCAATATGTAGAGTTTAGCTTAATTCAAGCTGAGAAAGAACTAAGACACTTTTTGGCATGGCTGTTTAAAAACTTCTTCTATGTTTCTTGGAATTTGATTCTTACCAAGGACTTTTGGAAGAATGTTTGGACACAGTTAATTTCCTAATCAAAAAATGTGCCGTGCAGCCGCTCAAATGCCCAGAAAGTGTGGAGCAGTCACGGGGAGCTCCAGAGGGGAAGTGAGCATGGCGCCAAACAGCGGTGCAGAGGTGGCCAGCAGGGTCAGTGTGCACTAGCACGGCCAGACCGGACCCGCACGGCCCCACACGCGATTCTGAGGAGTCAAGACCCCGTGACAGGAATGCGCTGGTGGGCCTGGCCCTGGTGGTCCTGGCTGTGGCAGCTCCGATGCAGGAGCGAGTAGAACCAAAAGTGAAAGCAAGAACAAAAGAACTCGGAAAAATGAAAAGGTTATCGCAGCTAGGATTTTTGGAACTGTAAAATGGTATAATGTAAAGAAAAAATATGGTTTCTTACTGAAAAACGAAAAATACTGGAGACAGTATTTTTTGTCCATAAATCTGCTATTGTGAAAAAAAAACCCCAAAAGTAATGTTCCAAGCTTAGAAGAAGGAGAAAGAGTAGAATTTAAAATTGTGCAAGGAAGAAAGGGCCCACAGGTCGCATGTGTTACAGGCCCTGGGGGTGCTCCTGTCAAAGGCAGTAGATATGCTAGACAATATCCCCATAATCCCTATCCCTTATCCTATCCCACCTTCCCCTTTTATCCCATGACCCTTTATTCCCCATATATGTCCAATCCAAATTTCCCTTTCAGGTTCCCCTCACAAAACCAGGCTTTTCCACTTGCCATGAACACCTTTGCAATGCCGATGGGGGGGGTGTAACTGTCATTTTCTAAGATTCCAACAAGTACAGAAAGAAAATCCTCTCCTCAGTTTCCATCTGAATCATGCTCAAGTCCTGTCACCCGGAGTTCTGATGCTCCAAACAAAATCTGTTTGGACATTTGGGGACTCAAGATAGTGGCTTCCTTTCCTTTGAAAATGTTTTGTTGTTTATCCAACTGTTTCCAATGTTATTTTATTTAATAAGAAAGGGTAAATTGTGGAAGTGCCTTCCCCTGAAATCCTGGGAGGAGGGACCCTGCAGGGTACGGGTCTGTCCCTGTCCCTGCTATGTCACGTGTGCCCCATACCTATCCCTGATTGGGTGGTTTTGGGTGCCTGGGGCCCGGAGGAGAGAGCAGGGTCCCATGACTGGGGTCTGCCAGGGAACTCCAACCGTGCGGATGGAGGAATAAAACATCCCTGAACATCTAAAGAAATATCGCTTCATCTTTCCTTCCAAGTTCATCGCTGTCTTATACATTTTGTAAGGATTCCCCTCATTACAACAATAAGACTATTGATAAAGGGAAGGAATCTTTACCAAAGATCCTGTTTTCAAACCTAAAACTAACTTAAACCAGCCTTGAAGTCTGGACTTGGGCCAGGGACATTAAGAGCATGTGCAGGGAAGCAAGGTGAAAAGTTCAGAATGAGGAAGACCCTTTACTTCATCTCAGAGACCCCTGCCCATGACTACCAGACAACACTGTACAAGCACAATGCAGATGTAAATTACTTTTGGGCTCAGTATAATACAAGGTGAGGCTAGGTGGGGCTCAGTAATGAATATGTACAGGCGTATTGGGAAACTTAATGAATATGGAGCTTGTAACCTGATATACACCCAGCTGAATGCAGCTGTCTGAAAGCGTGACTTTGGAGGAACTGGCTTGTTGAGAAGGGTCACAGAAATGCTGTGCAATTAGTTGCAGTATAAAGTTTGTACTGTAAGTTTTCAGTTAGCGAGGTCAGCATGTCCCTGCAAGCTAGGAATAGATAACAATAGTATGTGAAACCAGATAAAGTAAGCAAAACAAAGAAGAAGATTGACCACAAGTATGCACACGACAGGAGAACTGGCCTTTGGTATATGGACCAATAAGGAGCTTTAGTTTTGCAATATGCATGAGCCTTATTAACTTTGCTATAAAAGTACTTGGGGATTTCAATAAAGCTGAGACTTGTTGATCATCATCGGATGTGCTTGTCTCCTGTCGATTTTTCTGACAAATGGTTACCCCGACATGGTAGTGGCCCGGCACCATGATGGATAGACGAGGAGTTCGGGTCCTACTGCAGCAAGGATGGCAATAAGCGCACCAAGGAGTTGCGCCGAGCCCCGGTGACCGCACAGGCGGGCCTGGCCGATACGTGCTGCCGAGACCTTGGAGAGCTGCAACAGCGCTGAAGAGACAGGTATGGAGAGGCAAGCAGCATATGATTTATTTACTGCATTCTTGCAAAGAAGGCAGATCAAGGAAATTCATTTACAAAAGGAATTGCCTGGGTTGTTAACATATGAGTACACGAAAGGGTTCTTCATGAATCCTCACACTGTGCATGAATTGTCAGAATGGCGTAAGTTTGGAGATAAATTGTGGGAGGCAGTTTTAGAAGAGGATAAGACAGCCAAAAAGATGGGGAAATTATGGAAGGTGGTGCATAATGAACCGTTACAATGCCAAATAGAAAAGAAGGCAGCAGAACAAGCAACTGCTGCACAGGAAAATAATAAATCTTATGACAAAGATTGGTTTCAAAGTATCCCACTTCCACCCAGTGTTTCTATGGTGTTTCTGCCTCCTCTTCAGCCGACCCCAATAGACGCAGGGGTGGGATCAGGCTGCGAACCACCAGCCTCTCCTGTATCTAGTCCTAGCAGCGAGCCCACTGCCCCCCCGATCCCCACTGAGCAGGAAGTGCAGGTATCTGGCAGAAATCTATTCGTCAGTGAGCCAATCCCTAGGGCAGAATCTGACCTAGAGGAGGCACTGGCAGGGGAGCGCCGAGAGGCGTGGGCTGCTGTAGCTAGAGATGAAATGGAACAGGGAGACAAACAAGCCTTGGAGGCGGCAGCTGATCTTGTGTGCCCTGTCATACACCAGCCGGCACTAGGAGGGGGCATTAACGCCACAATTACTGCACTGGACTGGAAGTTGTTATCACAACTAAGAGCTACAGTTCGTCAATTTGGAGTAACTAGTGAGCCAGTCAAACAAATGTTAGATTATATTTGGAGCACGCAGATATTGCTGCCAGCTGATTGTAGAGGAATTGCAAAATTAATCTTTTCACAGCACCAACAGCTTTTGTTTGGTGCACACTGGCAAGCAGAAGTTAATGCATCAGTGGCCACTCAGAGGGTACAAGGAGATCTGTTGCTAGGGGTTACAGTGGATGAATTGCTAGGTTCAGGTCCGTATCTTCGGACAGAGGCACAAGCCCTGATGAGACCAGACAAATGCCGAGAAGCCGTGAGGCTCGCTCGTAGGGCAATAGAGACAGTTAAAGAGCCTGGGGGATTGCCTGCATATATGGGAATCAAGCAGGGCAGAGATGAACCATTTGGAACATTCATAGATAGGGTGGCTGCTGCCATCCAGAAAGCCGGAATTCCTGAATACATGCATGGCATGATGTTAAAGCAATGTGCCTTACAAAACTGTAATGTCACCACAAGAGGTGTACTTAATACCCTAGGGGCCAATTGGACTATAGAAAAGGCATTAGAAAGAATAGCTTCAATGCCCACAGGAACTCAGGCTTTCTTAGTTGATGCAATCAAACAGCTTGGAGTGGGACTACAAGAACAGGCTAAGGCATCTCAGACTCAGGCGTTAGCTGCTCTTGCACCCTCCAAGCGTCAGCAGCAGTGAGCCACAAGCCCACTCAAGGCGGCCGCATGAAATGCTTCCGATGCGGAGGAATGGGTCACAGCCGTCGAGAGTGCACCGCCACCGGCATTTGGTGCGCAAGGTGTCGATCTGACACTCACAACACAGGATCCCGTTGTCGGTGTTTGGGAAACCTCAGTGGGAACGTGAATTGCAGCAGCAGCGCCCAGACACAAATAACTGCTGTCACTCACCCAGCACCAGCAACCTCCAACCAGGCATGAGGGAGCCTCGGGACGGACCTGGCAGCAGCTGTAGAAACAACGTTGATGACGCCGCGCCCACAGAGGATTCCAACAGGAATTAAAGGACCCATTACTATACAAGGGTGGGCAATGGGAGCCTTGGTATTGGGAAGATCATCAGCCTCAATGCTTGGACTTTTTGTGCTACCTGGTGTAATTGATG
>JACBWW010000027.1:12459680-12494298 GCA_020086605.1 Lanius collurio
CAAATGATCCAAGGGGTGCACTAAGAATCACACCTGATTGGGAAATAAGGCCAAGTTTATATCAGTGGTTTCAAGTGTCACCTGGGCAAGTCCTGAGACACCTCTGATACACTCCTTGGGGAGGAATACTTCCACTCCAAACAGGAGGATCCAGACTATTTCGGTCAGAGAGGCCTCATATTCTGGCTTTAGCCTGTGACTTATTTGAAAAAAAAAGAAGAGTTGCCACTTCCAACGGTGTCTTACCATATACTCTGTCTGGTTCATCCCAACACTGGACATGCTAGCAGGGCTAAATGTAAATGCCTAAACTGTAAAAATATTGGTATTAACCTTGCTTTGTGGATGGGAATCACTAGTGCCTGTAGAATGGGAAGTACCTAAGGAACAGTGGAAAGCTACAGTCAGGAGGTATCAAAAGCAATTGGCCTAGAAATTAGCAAAAAAGCAGTGACAAGGAAATAGAGAGCAAGACCGAATTGACCACTGTACTTGCCACCAAGAAGATCAGATACCCTGCTGTAGGTAGCAACCCCATAGGCATGGGAGGTAGAGGTACAAGCCGTATCAGACCTCTGTCATTCCTTTATCTGTCACTCATTTTTTGTCTTTTCCCTCTGAGGATATTGGCAAAGCCATGCCATAAGTGTTATCGAAAGCTGTGTGTGGAAAGACACCGAGGTTCCTTTTTTGTTGCACATACCCATATCAACAGTCACTGCTTTGACTCATCCAAATTAGAAAACTGTATACAAAATGGGAAGAAATACTTGATTGTAGAAAATTTAGGCACAAGTGGTAGCAGGTTGGGAAGTAAATACCCGAAAGGGGAAAGATAGATTTGTTTCACACATACTGTTGAGAGTAAAGTCTCAAGCTTAGTAAAGGAACAATTAGTAAACCAAAGGACAAAGTTAGCACAGCAATCTGACTCTGTATCAACCCCAATTCAAGATATGTATGTGAAACTCAAACAACAATTAGAAAATGAAACAGATATCTCAAAATTTGGAAAAAACCTGTTTGTGGAATTGGGGGAATAAATAGGTAAGGAACTTAACATAACCAACTGTCGGGTCTGTGGGGGGCCTTTGATGACAGAAGAATGGCCATGGAAAGGCAGCAGCTTAGGCCCGACTGAACCCCTCAAGTGGAATTGGACAAAGATAAAGGGGGAAAACAGACCAGAAGGGTTGGTGCTGAGTTCAACAGTGATAGGAGAAGAGTGTCTCTGCCATGTTGCAGTGGACCCCCTTGGGCCCCCCTGGCTGGGTCCCTGTCATGTGACTGAGTCGGGTCTGTTTAATGTTCAAGCAGCCCGGGCTCTGATCTGGTTGGTTGTTTATCCCAGCTCTGCCCCTGGTATCCCCTTTTCCGCCTGTCTGTGATGAAACCAGCAGGACGGAAAGCCCTGCTCTCTTACCTCGCCAAATTTGCTCAGGTCGGGTGTTCTGTCCCCCCCAGGACAGAGGGAATAAATGACTTAACATCATAAAGGAGGTTTGAGCTATATTTCTCTTCTCAACTTCTGCTTCTGGTGAGTAGCTGTTGACTAACACTGTCTTAAGTGGGGCTGCACAGTTGAGGAATATTTAGGCTGTTTGTAAATGGTTTAAGATATTCCAAGACATAAAGAGGCAAGCTCACCACAAAATTAAGCAGTGGACAAGCTAATCCACCACCAGAAATGGCGCCCAATATGGGTCCACCACCAGACTGACATACTGGGAATGATTTCCTTAATGAAGTAGGAAATACTCCCTGTAAGAGACATAAAGTCAGTAATAGAACTTTTACACAGTGGGTCTCCGAGAAACCAGCTCTGTATTGGACTCAAAGCAAAACAAAAGGAAAGAATTGTAAGTACAGTAATAAAATCAAACTCTATCAATAATACTGACAAAAATCCTTATTTTGGGATTCCAGACATATCAAAATTTTGGGAAAATTTAAATCAACAAAAACGTGATTACTGGAAGGCCCCAGATGGCCTATTTTGGATATGTGGAAAAAGGGCATAAGCAAAGCTCCCCTCCCAGTGGAAAGGGAGTTGTACCCTGTGAATCATACACCCAAGATTCTTTCTTTTACCAGAGCCAGACAGAGATCAACTAGGAATACCAGTGTATGAAGATCTAAAAAGAAATAAAAGATAATTGATTGGAGGATCTCAAAAATGGAGAGACAAGGAATGCCCCACTGAGCACATAATTGAAACGTATGGGCCACCCACCTGAGCACAAGACGGGAGTTGGGGATATGGAACCCCAATTTACATGCTGAACCACATTATAAGACTTCAAGCAGTTGTGGAAATAATAGCAAACCAAACTGGTCAGGCACTGGAGTTGCTAGCTAGCCAACAAAGCCAAACAAGAGCTGCGGTGTATCAAAACCAGTTGGCTTTAGACTATCTATTGGCTGAAGAATGAGGTGTTTGTGGAAAATTTAATACATCAGATTGTTGTTTGAAAATAGATGATCATAGAGATACTGTCCTAGATATAGCCAGAAATATCAGAAAAATAGCGCACTTACCTGTCCAAAAATGGGAATCTGCTCTAAAACTCAGCTGGTGTGATCATGTACTGGGAATAGAATGGTGGACAAAGCTAAGTTTCTTCCTTTTATGTGCCACTGCAGGCTTGATATTCCTCCCCTGCTTAATCCCTGTTTTATTTGATTAATATCTACAGTTGTCCAAGGCATACAAATAGTACCAATGCCTGTGGAAACAAAATTGGCTACATCCAGAACGGCACAAAAGATCATGGTGTTGTGAAAGCAAAATAATATCAAAGATCCCTTAGAAAAGGTGAGATTAATTTGTGAAAAAAAATGGGCAAATAATGAAGGCTAAAAAACAAGGGATATTGCTCAAGCCAAATGTTCTGTAAAAAAAGGAAAAGTGAGATATTGTTATAAATGTATTGGTGTTGGCTTTGTCGCATATTAGAAAATTGTACCTAGGTTTTATAACGATATAGAATGTCTATAGTATAAGTAGTCAGTTTAGAAAAGGTAAGCAGAAAAAGTCCTCACATTCCTAGATTATCTTACCAGAGAAGAAGAAAAACCAGAAACGGGAGAGAAAAATTTATGGAAGAAAAGCAGACACCGAGGAGCCGAAGAAGACTGTAAATTTGATGGAATGATACACAGAAATTCAAGGAATTGATGATTAATGCATGACTGTGATGAATATGCAATCAGAGATGTATTTTTAAAGGCTATCCTTTGGATGTAGAGGTGTGCTTGTGGTTCTTCACCAGAAGCACCCGGCTGCATAATAACTATTTGAGGTTGTGTTCCCATTTGTCCTATTTCATTTTATTAAATTTTTCCTAAATTTTATAAGTGAACCTCGTTTTTCACACAATCAATAAAAACCCATTAAGAGCAACCATGGTACCAACATAGAGACCTGCAGCATAGGAAAACAAAAAGATAGGGTCCAATGTCCCCAGAGAGAGAGCTGCTTCTTCTGCACTTGGCAGTAAATGGCTACTGTCCCAAAGCTCATATGGCTGGAGTTCAGAGCCCGTGCTGTTTAGGCAGAAGGCAGTCCGTTAGCTGGAAATGCTGACTTTAACATTACAGAATGTCTTTATGGAAGCATGGAACAGGGAATAGCTGAAGAAGGTCAGCGGGAACACACAATGGTGGGTGCAGTGGTACACAACACCTCTGTTGGCAGGCTGCCTCCCTAAGCCCCCAGGCACAACCATGTTCCTGGCAGTCCTACCCCTGCTCCTGCCTTGGCCACGAGGGCTGGATGGTGATTAGGTCATTTTTCCTCTCACCTGGCCTTGTTTTCTCAGAAGCAATCCATGTTTGTCCAGTTGAGCAGGTAACCCCTTTAGATGTGTTGGCAATAAAACACAGGTTAGTAAATCAGCTAGGCCTTGCCATTGCACACCCAATTGTGGATCCTTACGTAAAACCTTTTAGAAATTGGTTTTGCGCATGCAGATCTTCAGAGCAGTATCTCTTGCCCGGGACGAGAATTGATGATCTGTCTGCAAATCTTTAACGTAAATATAGCATTATCGAAATGTTCCCGAGGAGCCATATTCTTTGGGATTTTTGATAACATGCATGTCTCTTACTGTGAACCTGAAAGCAACATAAATGTAAAACAATATGTGTAATAAAGCAATAAACTCACACGGAGCAAAAATAAGCAGGGTAATACATGTAATCAGTAGCATACCACAAAGGGATAGTGATTTAGAACAAAACACCCTTAATTGCCCAAATAATGTACAATCACCCAGAGTCAGTAGTAGATGGCAAGCTCCATGTCACAATGAGGACCTGGAGAACCTGTGCGGACAAGGTTTCCAAGGGGGTCCAGCTATTATAAGCCCAAATGGGCAAGTCAAAGTGACCTGATTACATTTTCGATGCAGAAACACCTGGGTCTGATGGTATACTTCCAACCAGCTAGAGCAAGGGCTTGGCCAGAGCCAAAGCCTTAACTGGAAGAGTTTCCCTAACATATCCCTAACATAGAGGCTACAAACAAGCCTCTATTAAAAGAAGTTCAGAAAGTTTCTTAAAATGATACATGTTTCGCAGATAGCTGCGCAACAGCATGTGAAAATTTGTAAAGCAGCCGGGTCTTTCATTTATCTTTAGCTAAATAGTCAATGGTACCATGAACAAACTGCAAACTTCAAAGAAATGCACATGTGTAACATCAAATAATATCCTGTAGATAATGCCCTTAAGAAAAAAGCAGTGAATTCATGCTGTGACATTAAGAATGCATTCAGAATCATTAATATGGCAACAGTAACTGGTGTAAGAACTTGAGATTGCATTTCTCCATACATTTATAGATATATGACAATAAATCAAAATGAAAGTAAGAAAAAAAACCCCACTAAGCTTACAGTCAATAATAACCATAATGAGAACAGTTACTCATTCTTCTGCACTACCTGTGAAAGATAAAACAGCAAAAATTGTAATGAATAGTTACCTGAAATGAAGTTCAACAGAGCTTGACCTTAGCAGAATTTAAATGTAACAGAACTTTGAAGTAACAGAAATTAAACCTGACATCAATTAAATTCACTAACACTTAAACTTAACAATACTTAGCCTTAACATCACTTAAACTTCACAAAACTTAAACCTAGCAGAACTTAAAATTAAAATAACTTATATTTAACAAAACTGAAGTCAGAGTTGAGAGTGAATCAGGGAGAGGAGGGGGAAGCAGAGGTTAAATGATCTGCTAAGAAGCTGTTTGTTAAAAACAATGCATACTGCTTGCTCAACACTTATTGTGCCTACTAAAGCAGGATGAGAAGATAGAAGACTATTGATAAAGGGAAGGAATCTTGACCAAAGATCCAGTTTTTGAACTTAAAACTAAATTAAATCAGCCTTGATGTTTGGACTTGGGCCAGGGGCATAAAGAGCATGCACAGGGAAGCAAGGTGAAAAGTTCAGAATGAGGAAGACCCTTTACTTTATCCTGGAGACCTCTGCCCATGACCACCAGATGACACTGCACAAGTGCAAAGCAGACGTAAATGACTTTAGGGCTCATTATAATACTAGGCGGGGCTATGTAATGAATATGTACAGATGTATGGGGAAATGTAATGAATATGGAGTTTGTAACCCTATATATACCAAGCTGAACGTAGCTGTGGGCACTCATGACTTTGGAGGAATTATCCCTCCCCCCATGTGTCCCAGCACTGGATTAAACATACCTACTTTACTACTTATTCCAGCAGTGGAGTCTTTTCCACATATCATTTTGGTGAGCTGGCAGAAGGAACTCTGTTGGGCTGCAGGACCAGCTGAGGAGCAGACGTCCTAGGCGCGCCCCACGGCTCGCTCACTGTGGGGAGCGACAGCAACCTGTTGGACTGCGGATAATAGTATGTTCTGGATTAAGGTACCCATGGCCAGGGCTGCTGGTAAGACGCGCAGAGAAGTCTGGTGCACAGTCCCTGTGTGGGTAAAGGTGGAGCTTGCAAGCAACTGGCTAGGGGAGCCAGCAAGGAGGAGTCATCTACCAATAGAGCGGCTGCTAGCGATCCTGAGAGTGGATTGGGTGATTCGGGGGGGGTGGGAGGGGGGAGGTTTCTGCCAGAACTTGTTGATGATTGTATGGGGGAAAATAAATAAGAAGGACTCTGAAATTATTAAAAGTGAATATTATGAATATTTTGACTACTTGTAGCTGGTTTGAGTGTTGTTGGGTTGGTTATATGTCTGTGTGGATATTGGTTGTTGTTGGACTGCTTTTATATTAGCTCGCCTATTTGTTTGTAGTCAGAGATGTGCATGTTGTCATGTGTTGAGTATGTTGTAATGAAGCATTTGTTTGGAGCGATGCTAGATTATTGATTTTTGTGCTAATAGAATTTGAATTGTGGCTAGGTGAGAGGATAGAAGAACTCCTCCCCCTCGGTGGTTTGGACTTGATTCTTGGGACCCTCAATGCCTTTCTAATACAGCTCCATCTGATTTCCCTTTTGAAGTCCTGTGTTTAGTGTGTGATAACAGTTGTGAAGCTTGTCTTAGTGTGCATGTATTTGTGAGAGAAAGTGGTATTGTACTTCTACTAGAAGGAGTGGGTGGTGTCCAAGCTGCCAGAGGAGAGAGCTTGGTATCAGACTAGAAAGAGCAGGAATAAAGAACTTGGCAGAAAATGAAGATGTAGATAATGTTAGAGTGAGGGGACAGTGGCTGAGAATAGTGTGAAACTTGAGAGGAACTGGTTAGGAAAGTGTGGCAAGTGTATGCAAGAAGGGATGAGGAAAAGGCAAAAGCAAAGGCAAAGGTGATGGCAGAAGTTGTAAGAATTGTGGGCATTGTGGTTAATAGATTTGAGTGTTTAGTTCCCTTTTCTGCTCGGTGTTTTGTGTGGAGCTGCAAGGCTCCTGTTATGTGGAGCTCGTGCGGAGCTGAAAGGCTCCTGTTTGGAGGGGACCCACACCCCCGTGCCTTTCATGCTTTGTTGTGAAAAGCCAAAATTGGCACATTTCAGTCCCGAAGCCAAACCGGAGCTCCTATCTTGTGGGGAGCCTCCCCACCAGTCTGTGGTTTATTGTGGAGAACTAGAATTGGTAGATTTTAATCCTGAAGCCAATTCTGCAGCTACAGCCATGTGGAGATGGTGTTGTCCCTATGCAGGCCTAGGTATTTGTCATGCAGCCTCATCTGTGGGAGCTATAGAGAAACTTTAAGGGAAAATGCCTGTCCTGAGTGGTCAGTGAAGAAAAAAAAGAAAATGCAACTCAAATGCCTGATTCACAGACTGCAACTCTTGCAAAACTTTTAAAAGCAGTCTCCCTCCCTCCGCTGAAGAATCAGTTGGAGAAAACCCCACTGAAAACCTGTGGGAAACAACAGAAGTGGTGCAACAAGCACTTAATAGAATTAAAAACTAAAACTCCACTTGCATAAGTTAATGCAATTAACTTGCATAAGTTAATGCAAATTGTTTCACTCAGACATATTTTTCATATATTTTTCGAGAAAGTTTATTTCTTTTCTCTTTTCTAAGAATGTCAAACATCCCAGCATAGAAGATAAAGCAGTTTGAGAGCAAGGAAACTGCAAGCAGCAAAATCACACCTTTATGTGATAACCATTGCTTCATTGTCACTTTGTGTTAGCCCTAAAAGGTTTTACTTCTTTTTTAGGAATCAGTCTAAGGGGTCAAATTTTCACTTTTCTAAGAATCTAGCAACACATGAGATGGAGCTGTATGAAAACCAATGACATTTAAAGTGTCACCATAATTGCTTGCATTGTCTGTTGGTTAATGTTTGTAATTTGTTTGTGTTTTCATTGCAAGTGACTTGGTGAGAGACCAAATTGAAGTTAAAGCATGCTACATATTCTTGAGTTTAATTTTTGTCAAACTTGTTTTGGGTTTTTTTCTGAAAAATGTTGTAGCTAAAGTCTTACAGATGTACAATTTGTCTCTATCCTGAGAGTTGGTATAAGAATTTATACATATTTGAAATGCTACAAATATGGACTAACCTTCCCAGTTCTGCCTCAGAAGGCTTCAAAATTATTACAATATGGCTAAATTTTTTAGATTTTTTTATTGGTGAATTAAAGGATCTCGACAAAACACAAGCAAATGCTACATGAAGGGTAGCCATGGACTGCAGATAAGACATGAATAAAATACAAAAAAGCCTTCTACCAGCTCTCAAACAAATGTGCTGTTGAATCTCATCATATGTCTTAAGAGAGTATTTTAATTTTGATTCACCTCTCCTCTTTATAGCACATTCTGCAATCTAAATTGTAGGTTCCGAATGTGATGAAAGCAATTTATTCACTAAAATTAAGAAAAAACAAAACAAAAACCCAACAAACAAACAAACACAACCAAACAGACAAATGAGACTGAAAGACAGGAAAAGAATTAGCCCAATAATTGAAAAATTCTTACAGTTAGGACTGTTAAAAGACTGCCAGTTTGATTTTAACACTATCTTGCCTGTCCGCAAACCTGATGGGTCGTACCGGGTGGTACAGGATTTATGGGCTGTTAACAAGATAACTGAAGATCTTTATCCTGTGGTAGTGAATCCTTCACTCTGTAACATGCTTAACACCACAGATAACTTGGTTTACAGTTTTAGAGTTAAAAGATGCCTTCTTTTGCCTCCCTCACCATGAAGTCATCAAGGAAAATTTTGCATTCGAATGGGAAAGTCCGAAGAGCGGGCGCAAAACCCAGCACACATGATTGGTGTTGCTTCAAGGATTTAAGAACAGTGCTACCCTGTTTGGAGAACAACTTGCAAAAGACCTAGAGTCGTGGGAAGCCCCACTAGGAGAAAGGAACCTATTGCAGTACGTAGATGACCTTTTAATAGCTAGCCGAACAGAGTGTGATAAGTTAGAAACCGATTTTGTTAATTGAATCATAAGACAACAAGTGTTATGGTTTTTGTGGGTTTGCAAACTGCAGAATGTACTGTTCTAATCATTTCATAAACATTGTCCAACAACCTGACAAAGAAGAAGTAAATGAGTGACCAGAGAGAGAAAGATTATCTGCTTTCAGCACTCGACCATCAGGAGGCAGAAAACAACCCCCCAGCATCTGGCGGCACCGGCAATAAGATAAGGAAGCGCTCTGATGCCACAGATACAGGAAACGAAGCAGTATAAATAGGACTCTGAGGGAAAGAAAGAGGCGCGCCGTAGGTGGAGCGGAGACTCCACGGTCGCCCAGCGCTGAGTTTGCTCACTTGCTTGCTTGCTGAAATTAATAAAATTCTTATTGACTTTGACACATAAAATTCAACGTGTCGCAATTTATTACAAATTTAGTGCCGTGACTCGGATCAGGGCAACCTGGGGAAGCCCCTCTTGGGGAGGCGCCCCCGCTGCCCTGAGCAAGTGGCCCCGTGCAGGAGCTGTCTCACGGACCCTGACCGACGAACCTAAATTAAGCAACGAGCAAAAGATCACCAGTAACCCTGTAATCTTTGTGCACAAAGGCCTGAACAAAGACACAGGACACGTGAGTATAGGCCAGATATTCATTCAGTTTGGGTTGGGTATCCTGGAGTACGGTGTGTGAGACGTCCCGATGGATGAAGTGAGTGCGGACCCTTTAGTAGTGCGTTTCTCGTAGCCCACAAAGGAGCGAGCCACAAACAAGGGGAGTGGTTGGTGTGAGTGTTTAGAGGTACTCCAGAAGATGGGACAGAGGAAAAGCAAGCCCTCTGTTCCCATGGGTGAGGAGCCCCATATTAGATTACCCCCGATCCCGCAAGACAGCCCATTTGGAATAATGTTGAACCATTGGGATGACTTCCTCTCTAGATGGGGGAAGGAGAAATCGAAAATGATATATTACTGTATAGAAGTCTGGGGAGGTAAACAAATGTGAAGGGATGACTTAAATTGGCCAGTATTTGGATCCTTTGAGGACTGGGTATGTCAAGCTTTGAATATTGACGTGAACTCCAAAGAGCCTTTCTGTTTAGAAGAAAGTGCATACACCACCTTGTGGATAGGGAGTGATACTCAGGTAAATCTATACCCGTTGAGACAGAAAGGAGCCAGTGAGAAGAAGAAGAAAAACAGGGATGAAGAAACAGTCCCTTTAGTAGCCCCACCCTACTTTCCCCCGCCACCACAGCCACCTCCGATAGCACCTCCTCTTCCCACAGCACCACAGGAGCAGGGTATGGATTCCCCTCCACAGTCCCCTGAAGGGGCTAGGCGAAGGACTAGGAGTCAGACACGAAACAGAATGAAGCATAGTAAACTATACCCCCTAAGAGAAATGCTGATGGGGGGACCCCAACCTGGTATGGGATTCATGTCGATACCTCTCAACTCAGGGGATGTTAGGGAATTTAAAAGGGAAATTGGGGAATTTATTAGAGGATCTCCTGGGAGTGGCAGAACGGGTTGATCAGTTCTTAGGACCAAATATTTATACATGGGATGAGATGCAGGCGATTTTTAGTAATTTGTTTACATCAGAAGAAAACAATATGATTAGGAGAGCAGAAATGAGAATCTGGGATGCACAACATGCCCAAGGACCAGTGGTGGATATTAAGTGGCCATTACAGAACCCTAATTGGAACCACCAGGATGTGGCTCATAGGGGCCACATGCAAGACTTGAGACACATAATCATCCAAGGAATTAGAGAAGCAGTACCTAGAGGACAAAACATCAGTAAAGCCTTTAGTGAACACCAGAAGAAAGATGAAACCCTGACTGAATGGTTAGAGAGATTGCGAAAGAGCCTCCAAATGTATTCGGGATTAGATCCTGAGACCCCAGTAGGACAGGCTCTTTTAAAAACTCAGTTTGTTGCCAAGTCCTGAGATGACATTAGAAGAAAAATAGAAAAAATAGAAGATTGGCAAGGTAGGGGATTGGATGAATTGCTCAGAGAGGCACAGAAGGTGTTTGTGAGGAGAGAAGATGAGGCTCAGAAAAGACAGGTTAAAATGATGGTAGCAGCGGTACGAGAAGGACAAAGAGGAACCAGAGGGGGAGGTGCCCCTACTTATAAAAAGAGACCAGAGGGCGACTCCTGGACCGAGGGATAGGGTGGAAAGAAAGAGTGATGTAACTTGTTTTTATTGTGGAAACAGAGGACACATAAAGAGAGACTGCAGGAAAAGGCAAAAGGATGAGAAAATGTTCAAAGAGGACTAGGGGTGTCAGGGGCTCTACTTGCCGGGGACGAAACATCAAACCGAGCCCTTGATAAAAATCAAAGCTAGGCCCCAGCAAGAGGAGGTCGAGTTCCTTGTGGACTCGGGAGCAGAGAGATCTACGGTACAAAAGATACCCCGAGGGTGCCAACCGTCTTCGGAGACTATACATGTTGTTGGAGCAAAAGGGGAACCCTTTGGAGTGCCGGTAATAAAAGGTGTACTCTTTGAAACTGAATCAAGGTTGGGATTGGGATCCCTACTATTAGTCCCCGAAGCAGACTATAACCTATTAGGTAGAGATATGATAGTGGAATTAGGAATAAGCTTAGAGATAGTAAATAAAGAATTACGAGTAAGATTGTGTCCCCTTAGAGTTGAGGATGAGGAAAAGATTAACCCAGAAGTATGGTACACCCCTGAGACTGTGGGAAAACTGGATATAGCCCCTTTTTCAGTTACAATTAGTAATTCTGAGACACCTGTTAGAATAAGACAATATCCCATTCCTAAAGAGGGGAGATCTGGCCTTAAGCCTGAAATTGATAGGTTATTGGAGAAGGGGTTACTAGAACCCTGCATGTCTCTCTTTAATACTCCTATCCTGCCAGTAAAGAAGGCAGATGGGTCTTATAGGTTAGTCCATGATCTGCGAGAAATTAATAAGCAAATTATGGCTAGATTCCCCATAGTAGCAAACCCGTATACCTTACTGAGTCGGCTTGGGCCAGAAAATAAGTGGTACAGTGTCATTGATGTGAAGGATGCATTTTGGGCATGTCCCCTCGACAAAGATAGCAGGGATTATTTTGCCTTCGAATGGGAAGATCCGGAAACACATTGAAAACAACAACTAAGGTGGATAGTTCTTCCTCAAGGGTTTACCGAATCCCCTAATTTATTTGGTCAAGCCCTAGAACAAATATTTCAGGAATATGAAGTAGGAGAAGGGATAACCCTAATCCAGTCTGTAGATGATTTATTAGTAGCTGGACGAAAGGAAGAAAATGTCCGCAAGGAAAGCATTAAGTTGTTAAATTTTCTGAGCTTGAAGGGATTAAAGGTGTCAAAATCCAAATTACAATTTGTTGAAAAAGAAGTAAAGTACTTAGGCCATCGCCTAAGCGAAGGGACTAAAAGAACAGATCCAGAAAGGGTAAATAAGATATTGTCAATACCCCCTCCCAAGAATGAGAGGCAAGTTTGCCAGCTATTAGGGTTGATGGGATATTGTAGGCAGTGGATTGAAGATTATAGCAATAAAGTGAAGTTCTTGTACTCAAAACTTAGTCAAGAGGGTTTAATGTAGTGGATGCAGGGGGATGAACAGCAATTAAACAGGCTAAAAAGTGACTTAGCAAATGCTCCTGTTCTAAGTCTGCCTGACTTAAAGAGACCATTTTATTTGTTCATAAACACCGAAGGGGGTACTGTGTTTGGAGTGTTAGCCCAAGACTGGGCTGGGAAGAAGAAGCCTATAGGGTATTTGTCAAAATTGTTAGACCCCGTGAGTTGTGGGTGGTCAGCGTGTCTCCAAGCCATAGTAGCCGCGGCCCTTCTGACAGAAGAAGCCCATAAAATAACTTTTGAGAGTGAGTTGAAAGTCCTTTCATCCCATAACATCTGGGGAATACTACAACAAAAAGCACATAAATGGATCACTGACTCTCGACTTTTGAAGTATGAAAGGATTTTGATTGGCTCACCAAAGTTGTCATTGGAAATGACAACACTACAGAATCCTGCTCAGTTTTTGTATGGGGAACCCCAGGTAGATGTTATAAATGAGTCAAAATTCATAATAAATTAAATGGTATCAGGGTTAATTTTAAGTATAAGGGATATAAGACTGTACATGTATCCAAAGATGTTATGTTTGGAATGTGCCTTGGCATGTTCCCTGGTAGCCCGGCCAGAGTCACGGGTTACCCTTCTCAGTGATAACATTTGCATCTGAAGCACAGGCAGAACTTCGCACCTCCACCAGAGAGGTCTCAAGTACCCATCACCATCAGGAAGCCAGATATCCATCTGGCACATCAACCTACTCCAAATCCACTCTGCAACTGGAGAATCCTTTTTCCATCTGAAAGGAGCAACAGATATGATCATCTAAGTTTCTGTTCTTCCCTGGGCCATGCTGATGAACGGACCTTTTACCTAAGACTCTTCATTTTAATTACACAAGGGGGTTCCTGGAAACATCAACACCTGAACGGACCCCTGATCTCTGGACCAGAGGACCATAGAAGACAAGATGAATATGAAAGAGACAAAGGATTCTTCACCAGCGGCAAGAAAAACAGTATAAAAACCAAACTCAGAAACTTCGAGTGTGTGCACTGCCACCCTGAACTGCTGGTGTTCAGGGCTGTGTATGTGACACCCAGAGTCAAGAACCTAGGCTTGACTCTGCCATTTTATAGTGGCTATCCAAAATTGTCAATTTGATCATAAAATAAATTCTATTTGTTTTTATATTAATAATTTGGCTCACGCAATTTATTAATTCGATTTAACTGGCGGTTTCATTTATACCATAGATACCCCAGAACATGATTGCCTCCGCACTATAGAAGAGCAAACAAAAATTAGGCCAGATTTAGAAGAGGAGGAACTAGAACAAGGAGAAAGACTGTTTGTAGATGGATCATCACAAATGGTAGATGGGAGACAGAGATCGGGATATGCAGTAATTGATGAGAAAGAATTCAAGGTCCTAGAATCTGGGCCATTGAGTAAGTCATGGTCAGCGCAGGCCTGTGAGTTATATGCTGTCTTAAGGGCATTGCAACCATTGAAAGGAAAAACTGGGACAATTTATACAGACTCAAAGTATGCATATGGGATTGTACACACCTTTGGCAAAATTTGGGAAGAACGAGGGTTGATAAATTCTCAAGGGAGAGATTTAATCCACCAAGAATTAATAACTCAGATATTGAGCGCCCTAAGGGGTCCAGCTCAAATTGCAGTAGTACATCAAAAAGGACATCAGAGGGGATTAGACTTTAGGAATAGAGGGAATAATTTGGCTGACCAAGAAGCAAAAAGAGCTGCATTACTAACTTTGAGCCAGAAGAAGGAGGACCCATTAGAAGCAAAGAGAAAGTGTCATGCTTGTGAGAGAAACTTGAGTGAACCCCCTTGCTACAATTGCTGGAAGAACTGGGGAATTGAAACAGTTAAGTGAGCTTGCAAAACTCCTGAAGCAGAACGTTGTTACCTACATGGGAAAATGTGTTATGTTTATAGTTTTACAATACAAGAAAAAGAGAAATTGAACCAGATGGGAGTTCAAGAAGACCCAGAAGGAAAACGGAAACTCACGGATGGAGAAGTTCTTCCAAAGTCCATAGCATTGGAAATAATGCAAAGATTTCATGATAGAACACACTGGGGAACCCAAGCATTAGTTGATCAATTTGCAGTTAAATATATGTGCATAGGAGTATATAATCTGGCTAAACACATAGTTAGAGATTGCTTAATTTGCCAAAAGGTCAACAAGCCTCAAATGAGAGAGAGAGAGACCCATGGCGGGTAGAGGCTTAGCCCATAGACCGTTTGTAAGAATCCAAATAGACTTCACTGAGCTGCCAAAGGTGGGCTGGTACAAATATTTACTAGTTATTGTGGACCACCTTACCCATTTCGTAGAAGCATTCCCCACTTCTTGAACAACAGCCCAAACAGTAGTAAAAATTTTACTAGAAGAAATAATACCCCGATATGGAATTATTGAAGCAATCGATACAGATAGGGGACCCCATTTTGTGTCTAAAATAACTAAAGAGACCTTAGCAGCATTAGGGACAAAGTGGGAGTATCACACTCCCTGGCATCCTCAAAGCTCAGGTAAAGTTGAAAGAATGAATGGGGACATTAAGAAACAACTTACAAAACTAATGGCAGAAACGAAACTATCGTGGGTAAAGTGCCTTCCCCTGGCATTGATGGCCATAAGAATAAGATCCCGCACCGATGCAGGAATTTCCCCATTCGAAATGCTATATGGGATGCCTTATGATTTAGAAGCCCCACAGGATCATCCTCAGATCAAAGATTCACACATACAATCTTATATCATTCAATTAATGAACCATAGAGAGCAATTACACAAAAAAGGAATGATCATCCAACGACCTCCTCTCAACCTAAGCATCCACAAAATAAAGCCTGGAGATCAGGTCCTAATTAAAACGTGGAAAGAATCCTCATTAACCCCACAATGGGAAGGTCCTTATCTTGTCCTACTTACTACAGAGACAGCTATTAGAACCGCTGAAAGAGGATGGATGCACGACAGCCGTGTTAAGGGACCAGTTGGAAGCTCATCGTGGCAAGTCACCAGTGCGCCTGGAGAGCTGAGATTGGAACTCCAGAAGGACTGAATGAATTCTTTTAATATTGAGTATTTTGAACCAGATTACCCTATTGAGTTTGATGAGGGGCAAATAACTACTGATAACGTTATAATTAAGTGTGGGACTCCTAACTGTAATTGCTATCCCTTTGTATGCTTTGTTTGTAAGGTTTGTTGAGAACGGTGGTGGTCCCATTGTCACAAAGGGAGGCCCCCACGTGGGGTTTGTTATTTGTGTTGGAACCAAGAGAGAGAGTCACTAGATTAGCATTAGAATTCAAAGTGTCTCGGGGTGAAATTCGTTTTGACTCAGATGAATGGTGGGAGATATTCACTAAAGGAATTCGGGCCGAATATTATTGCTACCATCTGAATGAATCAATCCCGGTTGTGGCAGAAATAGTTAAAGAGTGTTGCTGAAGGCTCCTAAGTAGGGTGAGGGTGAGGTGTGACTCACCACTAGTAAAAGACAATAACTGGTGGGCTTATGCTCAGAGGCAAGCAAAGAAGAGAATTAGCCGCTCTCCTGAAGAATACCCCTGCTGCCGAGAAGATGGTACCCCTCGTGGCTCGAAGCACCTGAGTCGATGAGCAAGGCAGAGGAGTAAGAAACGGTGGAGAGATAAGACCAACGGATGGGATACTAAGGCTATACTCGAATCGCTGCCTCAAGGGTATTGATGTGAAAGCCAGGCATTACCCACATAGCAATAGTAGCTTGATAACAAATCAAGAGATAACTAAAAGGGGAACTGAGATTAAGGACCACCACCCGATTCGACTCATCTTAATGACTACTGTATGGCTGACCATGTGTTTCCCTGTTTGTAAATCAGAATATGCACATCAACCATTTAGATGGACCTTGAGGAGGTGGGAAGATTCAGCGTTAGTACAAAATATCACCACCCCTGGTAGCCCAAACTTCTTAGCACATTTAAGCTCTCTCATCCATTGGGAGGGGGGGCCTCTAATGTCGGGTAAAACCTATAAACAACAAGTTCAGCAAAAGGCCTTTTACATGTGTCCGGCTTCCAACCCAGGAAGAGGATACTGTAATTATCCCTCAGAATATTATTGCCCGTATTGGGGTTGTGAGACTATAGCATCTGATTGGGAACCCCCTATCAGAGATAAGTTTCTGTCTGTACAATGGGGACCTTATGGATGTAACCCACCCCAGCATGGATATGATGAGACAGTGCGCTGGAGTAGCACCTGTTGGTACGTAAACCTGACCGTGCTCCAACCTTCAGACACCACTTGGTTGACTGGTCGGACATGGGGCATACGGTTTTGGGAACCCAGAACAGACAGAGGGGGCCTGATACTCATTAAAAAGGAAATGGTTCCTAATGATCCAAGTCCTATGGGACCCAATCATGTCCTTGCAGAGTCCACTTTAATATTGAAAAACCACTCTGAGCTGGAAAGTAACATGACCATTGGTAACCAGTCGGTCATGATTGATTCAAACGAGAACACGACAGAAAATACCCTGTGGAAGGTAATGGGAGCCAGTTTCAAGGTCCTGAACCAAACAAACCCGAAACTGACCAAGCAATGTTGGTTATGCTATGATCTCAGACCCCCTTACTATGAGGCTGTAGGAATAACTTCTAAAGCCAAACAGGTGAATGGAAATAACCCTGCCCAATGCCAGTGGAAGAAAAGGGAAGGAAACACAACAAGGCCTTACTATAGCACAAGTAACAGGGAAAGGAAGATGTGTGGGGACAGTCCTGACCCATAAACAACACTTATGCAATGGTACAATTAATATAAAAGAGGCACAATGGCTTTTACCCGCTGCCAATGCGAGGTGGGTATGTTCAGATGTCGGGGTCACACGCTGCATCTCCTTAAGGGTTTTTAATACAAGTAATGCATTTTGTACACAAGTTATAGTAATACCAAAGATTACCTATCACCCAAAAGATTTTGTGTATAACCAATATAATACCCCTGAACACTTCCTTGTAAAACGAGAACGGCTTACAGCTCTCACAATTGCAACACTCCTTACTGTGGGAGGAACTGGAGCAGCAACTGGGATAGCCTCCTTAGTTAATCAAAACAAAGAATTTAGATCATTAAGGATTGTGGTAGATGAAGACCTGAGTAAAATTGAAAAATCAATAGATGCATTAGAAAAATCTGTTAGGTCTCTATCAGAGGTTGTTTTGCAAAATAGATGAGGATTAGACTTACTATTTTTACAACAAGGAGGTTTATGTGTAGCTCTTAAAGAGGAATGCTGTGTATATGCTGATCATATCGGAATTGTACGAGATACCATGGCTGAATTAAAGAGAACAACGAAAGAAGGAACGAGAAGCACAACAGAGCTGGTATGAATAATGGTTCAATTATTCCCCCTGGCTAACTACTCTATTATCCACAATAGCGGGTCCACTCATGCTCCTAATTTTAGGACTAACCTTTGGGCCCTGGGTCTTTAATAGACTCATTTCCATTGTAAAAAGCCGATTAGAGGCAGCACATTTGATGTGGGTCTGTGCGAAATATGAACCAATCCAAGAAGAGACCAAAATTGAGGAAACCTTAATATTAAGTCAGCAAAAATTGAAAAGATTCAATGAACAAAATGCTGAAAAGAAACAAGGAGGGAATGTGATAAGTTAGAAAACGGTTTTGTTCATTGAATCGTAAGACAACAAGTGTTATGGTTTTTGTGGGTTTGCAAACTGCAGAATGTACTGTTCTAATAATTTCATAAACATTGTCCAACAACCTGACAAAGAAGAAGTAAATGAGTGACCAGAGAGAGAAAGATTATCTGCTTTCAGCACTCGACCATCAGGAGGCAGAAAACAACCCCCCAGCATCTGGCGGCACCGGCAATAAGATAAGGAAGCGCTCTGATGCCACAGATACAGGAAACGAAGCAGTATAAATAGGACTCTGAGGGAAAGAAAGAGGCGCGCCGTAGGTGGAGCGGAGACTCCACGGTCGCCCAGCGCTGAGTTTGCTCACTTGCTTGCTTGCTGAAATTAATAAAATTCTTATTGACTTTGACACATAAAATTCAACGTGTCACAATTTATTACATAGACGAAGCTTGCATAGCCTGGACAGTAAGCCTCTTAAACTTTCTGGGGCTCCAAGGGTACAGGGTATCTAAGAAAAAGGCTCAGGTGGTGAAACAGAAAGTGATCTACCTGGGCTATGAAGACAGTGCCAGGCAACGAACTTTGGGGCAAGCTCACAAAGAAGCTATGTGCCAGATTCCAAAAACCGGGACAGTGAAAGAGGTACAGACTCTTCTGGGGATTACAGGATGGTGCAGATTATAGATTTACAAATACAGGCTGCTCGTGAAACTGCCATATGAGGTTATTACAAAGGAAGGCAGAGATCTCCAGTGGACTAAAATAATAAGGCTGGGGGTCGCCCAGCCAGTGCTGGCTGGGGTCTGAGGCTCAGACCCAAGAAGCCGTGGCTGGCCCGGAGAGGTGATCCCATGAGGAACCGTCTCCCAGGGGGTCGTGGCTTCTCTCAGCTCTCGGCCGGGGCTGCCTGCAGAGATGCCTGGCTCAGCAGCCATCAGCTCTCAGTGATTCAGCAGTGATTTCAGCTCTGCTCTGCAAGGCAAATCCCCCAGCCAGGCCCGGATAGAGAGAGGAGAGGTCCTTCTGGTGGTTCCACAGAAGTAGCTTTATTCTTCCATCTTCTGCGAAGGGGTGAACAGAAACAGATCCTCTGCCAACTCTGGGTAGAGGTGTCTCTTTTATGGGGGTACAGAGGTGGGTATGAAAGGGTAAGAAACCAATGGGTATTAGGGTATTTTACATATAGTTTCCTAGAGGATCATGGGTCTGTCTTCTCTTGCCGTAACCAAAAAGATTCTCTCTTTCCCAAAGAGAGGCCTACAGGGGGATTGTGTAACCCCCTTATCACCAGGCCTTCCTGCCAGGGCAGGGACTTGTCAGACCCCACATCTGGAGATTTTGCAGTTCCCTTTATCATGGGTCTGTCTTCTCTTGCCGTAACCAAAAAGATTCTCTCTTTCCCAAAGAGGGGCCTGCAGGGAGATTGTGTAACCTCCTTATCTCCAGGCCTTCCTGCCAGGGCAGGGACTTGTCAGACCCCACGTCTGGAGATTTTGCAGTTCCCTTTATCTAAACAAGGGCTTCTTGCCAGGACAGGGGCTTGTCAAACCCTACAGTGGACAAAGGAGGCCATGTGGGCCTTCAGTCAGCTAAAGAATGCCCTCATGTCAGCTCCAGCTCTAGGACTTCCAGACGTGAGTAAACCATTCTTTCTATTCTCCCATGAAAAACAAGGGATTGCCTTGGGAATACACAGGATCTGGGCCCGTACCAACGTGCATTTGCTTATTTGTCTAAGCAGCTAGATGCAGCAGGCAAAGGTTGGCCTGGGTGCCTCAGAGCTGTTGCAGCAGTCATGCTAAACATCCAAGAAGCACACAAATTCACCTTGGGTCAGAAAATGACTGTGCTGTTCTTGCAGTGGCCCAGCCCACTAATGGGCTGAGGCAGATCCATTGGGTAGGTTTCCGTGCCCAAGACAGGGAATCGGAGGGCAGGTTGATGAGAGACACCGAGGTCTAGGCCACACCCCTTTTGGGTGGCTCCCAGACTTAAACCACCTCCCCCTCTTCTGGAAAGTTCTCTTTTGTTCAGTTGTTTATTGGCTCCCTGTCGTGGCTCCCATCTCCCTCTTTCCCCTATTGGTTCTTGTTAAATTGTATCCTCCCCCTTGACTATACCCTATTGGTTGCCTCGCTTTTCCCTGCCTTGTTCCTCCCCCCTATAAATAGCTGTGCACACCCCTGCTTGGGGCCACTCTGATCCCTGGACCTTCCTGGAATAAGTGTTGTTGGAAGCCAAGTGTATGCAAAGCAAGAATGGGAAAAACGAAAAACTTGGCAACTTCCAAAAACTGTAAGAGAAGAAATACAAAATAGGATGCCTGATGATTAAAAAAGCAACCCCAATTAGTGTTTCAACTACTCCTACAGACAAACAAAATGAAATCTGTAGCCATTCAAGTGAAGTAGATTGTTGGTATAATTGTACATTAGTACAGACCGTTGAAGTACTTTGTCTTTGGGCCCAGGACAGTAATGGGCTCTCATTCAAATTCCAGATAAATTCCTACTACAACCTGTGCCAGCAATCGAATCCAAATCCAGGTCACACCACTTAAGGCTGAACCAAAGATTTCTGAGATTGGTCCCTATGTAGTGAGGAACACAGGCCAGCTGCTTAATCCAGAACAGTCTCTTAAGCATGTAGGACTATTAATGCAAATTAACGTTTCTGAAATCCAGCCAGTTCCCCTTTAATACAAACATCCTTTGAAGGGTGGACAGCCTGGCTGCAAAAGCAAACACCCCTCAAAGGCAGAATGTGGAAAGACCTGACTGGCATGGTGGGAACAGGACTGGGAGTCCTAAATAGAATTGATTCAGATATACTGGTGAATAAATTGGCCACGGCAAGCAGTGACCTGACCAAATTAAAACAATCCCTACAATCCTCTCTATTAGCATTAAGAAACAGTCAGTGGCAAGTCTCAAAAATACTCCCAGACTTCACAAACACCAGCAACCTGGACCACAGACTGATATTAAACACACTTGCTGTAGTTCAAGACAATGAATCATTAGCTTTTAACTGCATACAAGCCCAATTATAGATGCAGTCAACAACTTCCTTGATTATAAGAGAAGAAAATTAAGGTGTTTTCCCTATTGAAATTCGAGAAGCTGTTTGTAATAACGCTACTAAGTTTTAAAGAAAGCTCCAATCCTGGTGGACCTTGGTAAATTTCACTTATGACCCAATGACTAACACAGCTACTGCCTTTGTGCTTACTGTACGTAATGCCACAGTTTATGTAATTCATCTTATTGTTGCATGGGGACTAAATCATGAAGGAACAGTTTTTTACCCCTCTGAACACAGAGCATGGGCCTGGATGGTGGAAGAAAAAAGGCAAACAGTAAATTCAGAATCCGCATCGCAGGGGAACAACAGGAATTTATTTGTGAAAGTAATACACTTGATGCCAAAGACATAGAACAAGGCATTTGTCACTTCAAGGTGCACCCAGACATGACACCTAAAACTGTACTTGTATATATCGGTCAAGGTTGTGTGTGCTTAAGGACTATCTGCACTTTTATGATGATAGATGACAGCAATATAAATGCAGCTTCCAGGAATCATGCTAATTTTCGTATTTGTAATTTTACCAAAATTGTTGGGTGTGACTTTTCATATATAGCACCGGTTGTGTCTCATCAATTGATAAGGTCTAACTACACTATACACCATCAATTGCTACCCACATCTATTGGGATGGACCTCACATTAGGAAAGCAATTAGTGAAACATCAGGACCTAGTTGAGATTCTAGAAGAAATTCAAAAGAGCAGGAAAAAGACGTTAGTCACCATCCATCATGTCACACAAGAAATAAGCAGAATCTTGCAAAGAGAAAAACAAGATGCAAGTCCTAACTGGTGGGACGCGCTTTTTGGGTGGTCAGCTACCGCAGCCGGGATTCTAAATACATTTTGTCGCCCTATAATTATCTTATTAATTTTGGTGAGTGCTTGCCTTGTGTTGTCTATTATGTTGCTTGTTTGGAACTACAGGATGCTAAAGAAGTTAGCAGTTTTAACTACTTTGTCAAATGCACATGGGAAAGCATTAAGGGATGCTTATCATAAAAGATTCTTAGAAAAAAGAATTTATCTATTAGTAAAAGAATTTACTAACTCCATAGAAAAGAGGGAACTGAATCAGGGAGAGGAGGGGGAAGCAGAGGTTAAATGATCTGCTAAGAAGCTGTTTGTTAAAAACAATGCATACTGCTTGCTCAACACTTATTGTGCCTACTAAAGCAGGATGAGAAGATAGAAGACTATTGATAAAGGGAAGGAATCTTGATCAAAGATCCTGTTTTCAAACCTAAAACTAACTCAAACCAGCCTTGATGTTTGGACTTGGGCCAGGGGCATAAAGAGCATGCACAGGGAAGCAAGGTGAAAAGTTCAGAATGAAGAAGACCCTTTACTTCATCTCAGAGAACCCTCCCCATGACCAACAGACAACACTGCACAAGTGCAACATGGATATAAATGACTTTTGGGCTCACTGTAATACGAGGCAAGGCTAGGCGGGGCTAGGTAATGAATGTGTAGGCATATTGGGAAACTTAATGAATATGGAGTTTGTAACCCAATATATACCAAGCTGAATGTAGCTGTGGGCACTCATGACTTTGGAGGAATTATCCCCCATGTGTCCCAGCACTGGATTAAACATACCTACTTTACTACTTATTCCAGTAGTGGAGTTTTTTTCTGCATATCAAGAGTGTTCCCTTAAAAGTTTCAGATACAACAGAATTTAACTGTTATAATTGAATGAACCTGAGTTGGTTTTCACAGATGAAGGAATGGTGGAGGCTTCCCTGTTATTTGCTAAATAGTTAACCATTTATTCTACTTATTTGTTATTATTAGTTTTGTCAGTTGATTGTTAATTGTTAGGAAATTCGCTGATTAACAATTGTTATGGGAAAGTAGTGTTAGAAGTATTTTCTGCATTAATGTTAGCATATGGGGGTGGAAATTGGTAAAGGGAGTGAAGTTCTAGAAGCAGAAAGAGTCTATGCCAGTCATGTCTCCTTATAATAAGGGGATAAATACAACCTGCTGATAGGACCGAGACTGGTGAATCACTCGACGCATGAGAATCACCCCACCGAAAAGAACCTATTGCCTGGAGATGATATCTTAAAGAACCAATCAGACTACTGATGTTGGGAGGGCCTGGGGAGAAAGAAGGTGGTGCCTCCCTAGAGAATAAAAGGTAGTGTTTTAAGGGGACCGGGGACTTCTCCGCCCACACGTGCCCATGAGTAGAGGTCCCAGTGCTTGTCCTTGCTCTCTAACTGTTAGGCTAGTCTGCTGTAGAGATTGTTAATTGTCTCAGCTTAAACAGTAAACCCTGAAAAGGGATAGCTGGCTACTGTGGTCATTTTTCTTACCTTATCTTGACTCCATCGTTACAAGAAAGCTACTGAAAAGTTGTCACACAACAGTTAAAACATCAATGAACAACATGCAAGTAAACAGCTGATTCATAAATGAAATAGCAGCAACATGGATTTACTGGAGAGATTATAAATGTGTGGCAAATACGTTATTCTAGATAATTTAGTTGTAAGAATAGCTCATGGTAACTATAAATGTTATTGAAAATATCCATTCACAGTCAAGACTTTTCTGGTATAAAAACAATTTTACAGGTTTTTCCAATTTGAGGCTGTACTCAAAAAAAAAAAAAAAAGACAATATTATACATCTTTCAGTACTTTTCTGTTTGCCAGAATTTTTCAAGGGGCAGCTTTACTCAGAATTGCACTTAAAACCTGCTCAGTTTGCAGATGGTAAGACGGCCCTTTGTGATTGTCAGTACAATAGATTTGACCTTGGACTATTAAAAGTAATGGGATATGAATACTAAAGATAAAACTTGGAGGACCTAGTTATATAAATCTGTCCTGATTTTTGCACATGTAACTCTGTTAGGTCAGTGGGTATATAAGACTGACACATATATATAAACAACTACAAAGTCATGGTTTCAGATGATTCTAAAGGAATGAGCTACTGTTTACTCCACTGTTTTCCTTTTTCCATAAGACTAGAGAATATTAGAAACTCAGCCACTGAGTAGATAACACATACACATTGGGCAAGTGTGTTTTGTAAGGTGGTGTCACTTCTAGTCACTTTACTGGTCCATCACTGTACTTAAACTGTTTTGATAGCAAGTCCAATTTCAGTTTATGAGTGGCAAGGAAGAATAACTGCACTCGAACCACTAAATAGCTGTACCTATTTGAAAAAGGGGTCACATGTTTGTTCATGGCAAAATATCCACAACAACTTTACCTTATTAAACTGTGGGTTAAAAGAGCAAGTGAACAGGTAAAGCTAGCACAAATCTGCCTGCCTTTTCTGTGGAGAGTTGTGATTAGCTTCTGCAGCTAACACTAACAGGGGAGTGAAGAAAGGAATGCTACCATGGGCCTCACCCAGTTGTAATTGCTCCCAGCAACATTTGTAAATCATTCAGAGGTTTGACATCAGGCTTTAGAGTTAATTGCTGTTTCCAAGGATGATTCTTTAGAATTTTTTAAGGGGCCACATAACGATAAGTGATGCTCTGAGGGTAGCGGGACTGCAAAATATTTTTCCAGGTATACAAGTTTCTAATTTTTGTGGTAACAGCTAACATAATTGTAACTGAGCAAAGAATCAGTATTAATTCAGTCCAATCAGACTTTTAAATGAGAATTCTTGAAAAGACAGTAGACATCTTATATGACAAGTTGTACCAATTATGCAGTATATCAGCATTTCTGTTGAAGAATTTCCATATTGCCAAGCAGCCTTAAAGCCAGGAATGATACAATGCCATTGTCAGGCAGAAAGACATTACATTCACACCGCTAGCCTTGAATCTCTCAATAAACAATCCTGTCAGAATCTACAGCTTACTGAAAATGCAGTTACTTTTAACAAAATCCAGAAATGTTCTTGTCATGTAGTAAAATGTATTTTTTAACATGAGTAATTTGCATTTGTAAAGACACTGAGTTTAGGACAAATTAAAGTGTTTCCCAGAAGCTCAAAATGAGACAGACGTTTTCCTAACTATGAACTGGAATGCAAACATACTGACTTCTTGTAGGTTACTTTATCTTTTCACTTCCAAGCAGCTCTTGGCGAGGGGGGACCGTGTAGCCTGCAGAGTCCAGGTGGGGGGCTGGTCACGCCTGGGGGTCTATTGTGGCCCAAGTGCCTATCAGGGCTGGCATGGAAGGGGAAGCCAGCAAAGTGGGCAGCAGGCAACGCACCTTGCAGAGCAGCTACTGCGGGGGGTGGGGGGGGCGGCCTGCTCCAGAGGGAGTGTCCTGCTTCAGGGGAGTATTGTGCTGCCAGGGGGAGTGTTCTGCTGCCGGGGGGAGTATCCTGTTCAGGGGGAGCATCCTCTTCTTGGGGGGAGCGCTGTGCAAAGAGAGCACTCCAGCGAGGAGGAATCAGTAGCACCTGAGGAGGAGCGTTCTGCTCTGAGGGGTGCTCCGAGAGGGTAGGGGCAAAGGAGGTACTGCAGGAGAAGTAGGCAGTGCAAAAAGTAGGGGTGGGAGGCAGCAGTGGGGAGGGCAGGCAGTAAAGGAGCCAATTGTTGTGATCAGGAGCAACACTGGTTCCCCAGGCAGGTGCAAAGGAGAGTCACTTTATTGCAAAAATCTGTCATTTTTAAGCAGTTAGCCAGTTATCAGTTTACATAGTTCTAAGGCATAACAAACATAATTCAACCAACCACCATACAGCATGATGTGAGCACGCGACAGTCACGCAGCATGTTTTTCTGCCCCTAATTCAGCCGTGTCTCGTTCCCACAGTCCTTTTCTACTTAGCCAAAGTAACAAGCCTGAGACATGATTTTACAAAAGCAAAAAGGCCTTTATTTTATAAGGTTTTACCTATATGCAACAAAAGACTTCATAAAATTTTGAATAACTTTCTTCTTTCTTTTATATAACAAAAGGGGGACGCATATTTTAGAGGGATGCATAGGATAGGTGATTAATGAAGTCTGTAACTTTTGAGTACATCAGCCAGTGAGGAAAAAGAAGAGGGAGATGTGGCCAGGAACTTAGGATAAAAAGGAGGCTTGTGGTGCCCGGTGAACCTACATTACGAGGGACAGAGACTACAAGAACCATTTTCTGTTAGGGTGACCAGAAAGGCTTCTCCCAGGATGTTCTGTTATGCTAATCTATCCCAGTTTGAATTCCCCAGTTGGCTGTCAGCCTCTATCCCTCGTCACTACCCCAGAGCTTCTCCATTGGTCCCCACTCCCTGGTCTCGCCTTTTCTCCGCCCCCAGATAAAACTGTGAGCTTTGGGATCATGTTCGTATTTGCCTCTGCAGCCTTCGACAGTGTAGAAGCAATAAATGCTCCTGCTGGAACGCACCCAAATACCCTTCTCCACTCTTTGCTACCAACTATAATACTGAACTCACTCGTGTTTCTGTGGGGGCACACGGGACCCCACGGAGCTGGGCAGGGACAGTATTAAATGGTGCCTCCCCGTGGATGGCCTTGGACCATCCCCAACAGCGTCTCCAGTAGTTTCTGGATTTAAGTCACATCTGAGCAGCCATAGCCCCAAAGAAACCTCTGAGTTCTATCAGGTGCTCTGCAGGAGAGACCAACAACCTTTTAGGGAAAGAGAAGACTGGTCTAAAGTCAGTGGACCAACCTCGAGATTTTTATTTGACCCTCTAAGGAAATATGGGTCACTTTTGTATCCTTTTTTGTTAACTGCCTTTTATCTTGAGGGTTGGGAAGAGAGTGAGATGGGGGCAGAGTTCTGTCATCTCCTGCAAGAAGCCCTTCTCCCAGTTCTAAGAGTCCTTGTTCATGAGAATTTTCGTTATACCAGGGAAGGTTTGAAACATTTTGTTCAGTGGCTGTTTAAGCAGTGGTTAATTGAGTATTTGAAATGCTTTGTGCAATGGTTGTTTATGTAGGGAAAATGTTCACAAGCTAGCAAAAGCTGTTGATAGTCTTGTGAAACGGTTGGAAAAAGTTAACCCCACTTTAAAAAACCCTTTATGGCTTCCCTATCCCTGCATCTCTGATCCCTCTGCCCAGCTTCAAGGGAAACTGGGAGATTCTGCCAGCATGCACAAGTCAGCTATCTTCTACCTGCTCTCTCCCCATCTCCTTTGTTCCCTGCCTGGCCACCCCTGGTTCTACCCCAAATCCCTTCCCTGTACCCACTTCCCCAGTTTTCTCTACTTTAAATTTGCTCCAAGATCATGGTGGCAGCAGAATTGGTCCTGCAATCCCAGCTGCTACCTTTATTTTTAATTCTGGCGCCTCCACTCCCCTCAAACAAAATGGTGGATGCCACATGGAAGCCCTGGGGGTAGTGGTGGGCTTTTTGCCTGTGCACGGTCCCTCTCCCCCACATGCTCCTGCTTGTGTTACCCTGCACAGTCCCTCTTCTGTCCCTTGCCCCTGCCACACGTCAATACATGTTTCATCGGGCCCTTACCCTTCCACTGAGAATCCCTTCCCAGCTGTGGACCCTGCATCTCCCTCTGTGTCCCTGTCCCCTCCATCGGTAGTACTGCCCGTGAAAACCAACCCACCTCGTGTTCTCGCATGCCTGAGACTAAGAGTGGGGGTGTTGGCAGCTGGGGAGGCTCCAGGATGCTCAGGGGCAGCAGCACCTCCGCGTGCATTGCCCATGTCTCCTTCCCTTTGCTGCCGAGCCATACTGAGCCTGTAGCAGTGCGCTGTAGGTAGCAAAGCATTGTGAGAGCTGCTGCAAAAATGCAGCTCCTGTACCTGCTTCGTGAGGAGAGGTTGTGAAGTGTTTGTGCCCACCTGCTCCGAGCCCTGTGCTGGACCAGCTGCTCCCACCAGGCTCAGCCTGCCCCGAAGTGTCGACTCTGTGCCCCAGCTGAGCCAGCTTCGAGCCCCAGTAGCCCCAGCAGAAGCCACGAGTGAAGTGGCAAAGACTCCCCCACAAAGCCCATGGACCTTCCCCAGTGGCCCCGCGGGAGCTTCAAAATAAGCCCCAAGTATACACAGCCACAGAAAAAAGAGGCATTTGGAGACTCCTTAGAAGCCTTGAGATAGCCCGACAGTACTAGAGACACAGGGTATCTAGTGCTTTTCAAGCAGAGCCCAGAGAAGTGGCAGCAGCTGTACCCAGTGCTAGAGAAACCCGGTATCGTCCTGCTTTCTTCCCCTGCAAGTCCAGTGGCTTTTCTTCCCCATCGCTGCTGCTGCAAAGCCCAAGCCTGCCTGTGACTCAAAGCTGGCTCATGCCTGGCTGCCTCTCCCTGCCAAGGCAGGCACATGCCCAAGTCAGCCACGCTGCTAGCACAGGACTGAGCCCTGCGCAGCCACTTGCAGCAGCTCACCCTGGACACCCACGTGGCGCAGGAGCTGAAGGACAGTTTGTTGTTGTTTTCAACCTAGAGGACTTGGCTTCCTCAGCTGTGGCAGCAGACTGGAGCCAGCTCCTGGGGAGACGTTCCACCCTGGCTGTCCCCGCTTGCCCCAAACACTGCTTGACTATCGTGGCACTGCAGAGCCGTGCCCTTCCCCCCTCCGCCGCTGCTCTGTGAATGCCCTGATGCTGCCAATTCGCTGCTGCTGCAGCTCTGCTCCCCCAGCTGCAAGAACCCCGCCTGCATGGTGCCTTTCACATCAGCCCCAGCCCTGCCGGCAAATTCCACCCCTGTGCTGCATGAGAAGCAGAACAAGATCGGGGGTAGCAGGAGCCAGGCTGTAGGACTCAGATTGTTCTGAAAGAGCTGTGAGAACATTGTAGAAGAAGCAGTGGACTTGACCAGCTGGCAGGTGCAGCTAGAGGATGCAGAACAGCAGCCAAAGAAACAGAACAGTGATCACATACTGATGCTGAGTGTAAAGATCAGAAGACTGGAGTGAAAAGGCTAAAGGCCACAGATGATACCTGGAAACTGCCAGAGAAAAACAAGCCCTGCACCAGCCCAGCAAACACCATTCCTGTAGACACAACACCAACCAAGATGAACAGGCTGCAGTCAAAAGACCAGACAACCACTGTTTGGAAACGGAGATAACTCAAAACAGCACTGATGTGGGGGGGTTATCAGCTGTCCACTGCTTAATTTTGTGGCAATCTTGCCTCCTTATGTCTCGGAATATCCTAGACCATTCACAAATAGCCTAAATATCCCTCGACTGTGCAGCTCCACCTAAGCCAAGTGTTAGTGACCGCTACCCCAGAGCAGAAGTTGAAAAGAGAAATATAGCTCGTACCTCTTTTGATGTTAAGTCATTTATTCCCTCTGTCCTGGAGGGGGACAGAGCACCCAACCTGGGCAAACAGCCGGCGAGGTAAGAGTGAGGGGCTTTCCCCCCTGCTGGTTTTATCACAGACATGGGGAAAGAAGATACCAGGGGCGGAGATGGGACAAACAACCAAGCAGATCAGAGCCCGCGCGGCTTGAACCCAAGGTAGACCTGACTCAGTCACATGGCAGGGATCCGGCCGAGGGATGGGGGCCCAGGGGGATCCACTGCAACAATTCCCCAGTTTTTCTTCTTTTAAGCTGAGTGTGACTGAGCAGCATACAGTGTGCAAACAATAATAACAGTGCAAAACATAATCGAAACTCATTGTCCCTACAACTCAACATTACCCAAGATGCCCCTTTTCAATCTCCAAATACAAAACTTAGGAGGTTACTCAGGACATTAGGGCAGTTAGTATCAGGGCAACAAGGTACAGAACTAGTGCAATAACAGTATAACACAACTTAATACAGAACACGAGTGCAAAACTGCATAACATAACTTAAATAGAGTACAGAACAAAAAAACCAGCATAACAAAACTGGACTTAGGGAGCATTAACACTGATATGGAGAGATAAAAAACTTTGTGCAATAGTTATTTTTTTGTATACATTAAGATTCCTTTTTTCGTCGCCTCTTCCAGGAGGCAGTTTTGACTTCTTTGGGTTTTGGAGAGGTAACATATGGTTTCACCCACTTGCCGGGGATCCACCTCAGTCCTTGGGGGGGTGGAAACACTGGCATACCCACGTTCCCAAGTCATAAGTTTGTAAGGTCCTTGGATTTTTTGAGTCTCTGGGTCCCAGACTAGGACTTCTGGATTTTCCTTCAGCTTCTGTCTGCTGGTATTCAGGAAGTGGCGAAGGATCGGAGGGTTTGGGTCCTCAAAGGTGCCGTTCAGGAAGTTTATGGTGAATAGTGCCTTGCTGAGTCTGAGGATGGGTGAGTTGGTTTTGATAGTCCCTGATTGCTGTAGCAACATCCGTTTGAGCGTCTGGTGGGCACGTTCAACAATGCCCTGTCCAGTAGGGGAGTGAGGAATACCAGTAACATGCTTAAATCCCCACTGCTGACAGAAGTTTTTGAACTCCTTAGAGGTGTAGGCTGGTCCATTATCAGTTTTTATTTCTCCAGGCACACCGAGCGCAGCAAAAGCTTGGATTAGATGTTTTTCTACATCCTTAGCACTTTCACCAGCATGTGCTGAGGCATACATGGCACCAGAGAAGGTATCAATGCAGACATGAATATATTTTAATCTCCCAAATTCGGGGAAATGTGTAACATCCATCTGCCACATTTCACCACTATTAATACCTCTGGGGTTTACTCCCATGCCTAGAGATGGAAGCTGTAGCTTCTGGCAGTTGGGACACGTAGCCACAATAGCTTTTGCTTGTGCTCGTGTTAGATGGAACATGTGAATGAGGGCAGGAATATTCTGATGGTACATGGCATGGCTTAACTTTGCCTGTTCAAAAACCTGGGGAAGCTGGGGCAGTTCTGCTGATAACACTAAGTTTTCTGGCATAGCTAAGGAATCTGCTCTGCGATTGCCTTCAGCTAAGAATCCTGGCAGGTTGGTATGTGACCTTATATGCATGACACAATAAGGATGCTCTCGGTGAGAGACTACATAAATTAACCTTGAGAGTAAATCATAGATTTTTCTATTTGAAACTTGTTTTAGGAGAGCGTGTTCAGCTCTTGCAGTTACTCCTGCTACATAGGCTGAATCAGTGACAATGTTAAAGGGTTCTTTGAACCTCTCAAATGCTCTGACCACAGCTGCTAACTCAGCTACTTGTGGTGACCCCTGAACTATTTCAATGTCTTCTTCCCACTGCAGTGTCTTAGGGTTAACCCACGTGACTACAGACCTCATTGATTTTCCAGATCCATCTGTGAAAACAGTCAGGGCATCGAGAGGTTTCTTGCTTTGAATCTCTCTAGGAATGAAAGAGACTTCTGAATTAAACAAATCACATTTTGGATAATGGTTTGATATTTGGCCTGAGTAACTGTCTAGTGCAAATTGTAAATTTATATTGTTTTGAAATAGATGTTCTAATGCCTCTGATGTTACAGGTAGTAAGATGCATGTAAAGTCACATCCTGCCAGGGTGTGGAGCCTTGCTCTGCCCTTCATGATAATTTTGGCCATCAGTTCTTGGGGTTTTGTGATGCTTTTGGATGGCTGGAGTTGGAGGAACACCCATTCAATTATTATGAGGGGTTCCTTCAGCTCTTTGTCCCACTGAAAGATGAGACCATGAAAGCGTGGTGCTTTCCCTAGAATGGCAAGTTTAAAAGGCAGGGAGGGCTCATATCTGTGTGCTTGCCTGGTGGAAATTGCCTCTTGCAGCCTTTTGAGGGACTGCTTTGCCTCATCTATCAGGGATCTGGGAGAAGCTGGACTGCGTTCTCCTGCTAGCAGGTTGGTGATAGGGGCTACATCCCCTGAGGTGAACCCTAACCAAGATTTTAGATACTTTATGGAACCACAGAGTTGCTGGACTTCGACCAATGTTTTTGGATTGGTATTAATGGTGATGGGTGTGGGTGTGATGGAGGTTTCTGTGATTTTTAATCCAAGGTGTTTCCAAGGGTTTGTTCTCTGCATTTTCTCTGGTTGTAGTTCAAAGCCTTTGGCTTCTAAGGCTTTGACTACCATGTCAAGTGTCTGCTCCAGGTACTGATTACTGGGAGCACATATTAGCACATCATCCATGTAATGTAAAATGATGGCTTTTCTTGCCTGGGCACGGATGGGAGATAGGATTTTGGCAATGTAATTTTGGCAGATAGTAGGAGAATTTTTCATGCCTTGTGGCAGCACAAGCCAATGGTAACGTTTCATAGGCCCGTCATGATTCACAGAGGGCACAGAGAATGCAAATCGAGGGGCATCTGCGGGGTGGAGTGGAATGTGAAAGAAACAATCCTTGATGTCAAGGACAGCTAAATGCCAGTGTCTCAGCAGCATGGAGGGGAATGGCATTCCTGGCTGGAGTGGTCCGAATTCTTCTATAATATCATTATTTTTCCTAAGATCTTGGAGAAGCCTCCATTTATTTTTTCCCGGTTTTTGTATCACAAAGACGGGTGAGTTCCAGGGGCTGTTAGTAGGAGTAATATTTCCTTTTGCCAATTGTTCATCTACCAGCTCTTGGAGTGCTTTTAAATATTCTCTTTTAAGTGGTCACTGATTAATCCAGACTCTTTCATCAGTTTTCCAAGTCAATTTTGGGGGGGGCAGGCACTCAAATTCAGTGGTCACAAGGGGAAAATTTTGATGCTTAGGGCTTATATCAATTTTTGTTCCCCACTGAGACATAGCATCTCTTCCCCATAGTGTAAATTTGGTGTCTAAGACATATGGGCGAAGTGTTGCTATTTGCCCACTTGGACCTTCAATTTGAATGAGTTTTTTTGATTATTTTGCTAATTGGACACCTCCAATTCCCTGTATGATGCCCTGAGATTGCAACTCCCATTGTGCAGGCCATTTATCAGAGGGGATGATGGATACATCAGCACCTGTGTCTATCATTCCCATGATACTGATTTTATGAGAACCATACCGGAGCTTGCATTCCACTAAAGGTTTGTTGTCTCCTAGAACCTCAGTCCAACAGATAGCTGGGATGTGGCCATCTGTAGGCAAGTATCTAGGCAGTGGAATGGCCTGTGCAATGATTTGGCCCTTTTTCATGAAAGACGGTGGATGTATACATTGTGCCATTAAAGTATAAACCCCATTTTGTTCTACTTTCATTATTGTAGGTGTGATTTCTATGCCAGCAGGTGTTTCTTGAGTGTCTCCAATAACAAAAAGATATGAAAAGTCTGTAATATTGTCCATATTTTGGAATGAGATTTGTATCACAGTCTGTTTGTTTGTGTTGAAATGATGTGAAGTATCACAGGTTACCTTAAATCTCAGCCCAGGAGTCCATGTTGCTCTGTTGGCAGCTCTATTTCTAGCTCCCCGCAGGCTACACGTATCGTGCAGCTTTGTCAGTTTTTTTGTTGTTGACCTGAGGAAACAGTCTTTGAAAGGTTTTTATCAACAGTAATAATTGCTCTGCAATTTTGAACTAAATGTCCTGGGTTTTGACAACGGTAGCATATAATGCCATTTCTAGATTGAGTTCTTCTTGTATTTTCATCCTGATTTACAATTTCTCCTACCATTCTCACCCTTTTAGAAAAACAAATAACTGTTTTACTTTCTTGGTACAAACTTCAAGGATGCTTTCTATTGTGGGAGGTGGACGGAGCGGCAGGCTGAGAGTCGCTTGCTTGCAAGCATCATTAACATTGGTCTGGAGCAGTTCTAGAAGAAGTGCTTGCTGCAGGTCAGGATTTTGAACCTGGGAAGATATTGCTTCACACAAACGATTATAAAAATGTACAATATTTTCAGTTGATGATTGTCTTACGTTGGTGTAGTGGATGATAGGGTCTTGGGAAGGTAACAGGAAAAGTGCCTTTTTTTGCAGCGTTATTGATTTCTACAAGCACTGTGTGAGGGATGAGCATAGCTTGTTTTCCAGGGTTGGCCATATTATTATCACCAGATAAATGATCTAGGGTCAGGTAATTGTTTTCAAGATCTAGATAACTATCTGGGGTTTTGAACAGTGTATGCAGTAAATCAGACAGGATACTTTTCCATTGTTTTTTCCATAATACAAATTCACCAGCAGTTAGTAGGGACTGCATGAGTGTATTTATATCATGAGGAATTAACAGATTTGTTGAGAAGGTTGCATTCAGTAGGCTTTTGAAATAGGTGCTGTGCATTCCAAATTCTTTAACAGCTTTGCATAAATCCTTAATATTGGAATAGGGGAAGGGTTTCCAATTAATGTTGGTCCCAGAGCTGCTACGATTGAGAGTAGCAGGAGCTGTGGGAAAGTTTTGATAATGTTGGGTACTCGAATGAATAGGAGTGGTCATTTGGCCATGCAAGCCAAGGGTCGGGACAGGCATTGCAGGGGCAGCGGCTGCAGGGGGATGGGAGGGGTGGGCGAAACTCGGCGCGGCAGGGGCGGGGTGAGGGAAAGAGAGGGTGGGGAAACTCGGCGCGACGGGGGCGGGGTTGCCATAGGGGGT
>JACBWW010000027.1:12505677-12560928 GCA_020086605.1 Lanius collurio
TACTTCATCCAAGTACTTGGGTTCCGACGCAGGCGTGGGAGGGGATGGGGACAGGAAGGGATTTGTGGGGTGGAAGTGAAAGGGATTGTGGGAAGTGTAGTTCAGAGACGCGGCCATGTGACATCCGCCATTGCTGGACACAGCCGGCTCAGGGGAGAGAGGGAAGGGGGAGGGTTTTGTTCTCGGGCAGAAAGCTCACGATTACTGCTGTTTCGGGGAACAGAAAAATCGGGTGAGAAGGGGTTTGTTCGTGAGGTTACAACATTTGAACTAGAAACTGGGGAAAAGGGGGTCGAAGAGAGGGGTTGGAAAGGTGCTGTGGACGGGTCCGGATCCCGTTCACAGCGCGGGGGTTGGGAAGACACTGCTGTGCCAAACGGTAGATAATTTGTTTGTGCTAATGAGCAGACTGCACTGGCAGTGTTTTCCAGCGTAGGGGAAAAGGGGTTAGGAGAATGGGGAGTGGGAGAAGAGAAAGAGGAGTGAACTGGGGGGGTTTGCATTGGCTTTTCCTGTATTGCATTTTGGTCTGGCAAGCTGTATGTAAGTAACAGCAGAGGAAAGTATCTTGCAACAGATTAATCTCCAGCACGTCTGAGAGAAGATAGCTTTTTTCCAACTTCAGCCCAAAATTGGGGACATCTGATACTTTTAGCAGATAGGTTGGGGAAATACTGAAAAAGCCAAGGCACAAATGACTGAACTATATATACCAACCCTACCTTCCGCACCCTCAGAGTCAGAATTATCGGCTCCACAACTCACATCAGAACCAGAGAGGATCAAAGTGGATGAAGTGCCTCCTCTGCTGCCGCCAGAGTCGCCTACGAGGTGTCCTGAGGTATCCCCTCAGGAGTTAACAACAGCATTAGGAGGACGAGTATATCCCCCGCTACCCCCATCGTCATCTGACTAACCGCAGCCTAGCCAAAGCAGGAGTTCAAATGCAAATGACGGATATTCAAAGGCAGAGTGTTTGCACTACTCTGAAGAGGAGGGAGATGGATGACAGGAGAAAGAAACACAAAAATAGCTACTGAGAGCGGAGAAAAAGGAATATTGAATCAGCTATTAAATGTGTGCCACGATGCCGAGGTTTCGGACAGCTTTGGTGTTGGGGATCGTGAGGCCCAGCTCCCCGAGAGGGGAGAGCAGTGGGGGAAGACGGAAGAAAAGGGAAATCCCCAGTGCAGCAAAAGCTAGACTGAAGCCAGGGGATGCGACGATTGACCAATCCTCCGGCTTGAAGTCTGGAGCGGAGAAGAGAAAGTCCTGATCACAGTTCCCCAAGCCACCCTGTGTCCGCTAATCCCTCTCATCAATGGCAAGGGATTATTCGGGAGGCTTTGATTGAGGGGGAGTTTGTTCCACAAGTGGCTCCAGTAATTACTGCCCCCGGTAACCCAAACCAGCGCCAGAGGGTGGGGCTAGATTGGAAGCTTGTTTGAGAAGGGCAAAAGGCTGTTATGCAGTATGGGTTCGCTAATACTTACGTTCAAACCTTGCTGGATCACGTTTTAACTAGTGGCTTGATGACTCCATTTGATTATAAATAAATGGCATGATGACTCCATTTGATTGAAAATAACTGGCAGACACCTTTTTAAAATCCACACAGAGACTGCTATGGCAGGTGGACTGGGAGAGGCATGTTGATGCTGCCGTGGTTGAAAATCTTGGGCTCCCTCAGGGGGACCCTCGGCAGTTTACCACCCTGGACGTGATGCTGGGAAAAGGGACTTTTGTTGATCCTCAAGCTCAGGCATGTTTACACACATCAATTCTGCAGCAGTCTCAGCAGCTAGCACGTGAGGCATTCCGTGCCATCCCTGAAATAGGACTCCCTTCACCATCCTATACAACTATTACGCAAGAGGCAAAAGAGCCTTTCATGAGTTTCATAGATCGCCTTAAAAGTGCTCTTGACTGAGTGCCGGGACTGTCTCCAGATGTAAAAAGTGACTTGGATATGCTGTGGAAAATGCTAACCCTGCTTGTAGGAGAATATTGCAAGTCTTGCCTCGAACTGCCAATCTGGTGAACATGGTGGAAGCTTGTTCCAGGGCTGGAATTTCAGAATAAAAGGCCGCTTACATGGCAGAAACAATGGCAGTTGCTCTTAAGCCCCTCATCCAGACAGGAAAAAGTAATTCTGGCCATAAATGTTTTGGTTGTGGCGAGCCACGTCATCACAGAATGGAGCGCTGAACCAGAGTTGTAAAGTAAGATCACAACAGCGACATCTTCTGGCTTCCTAGGAAACTACAACAGATGTGATGAATTTGGGCATGGGGCCAGCGAGTGCAGATTGAGACGGAAGAAAGAACGCCATTGGGAAACAGGGATCAGAGCACGAAAGGGGGGCGCGCAGTGACACAAATGTTCCCCCGCAACCAGGCAACTGCCTGGATGTCCTCAACTCCGCGACAGCAGGAAGTGCTGGCGTGGACTTGGCAACAGCAATAGAAGTAACCCTGCAAAGCACTGATGTACAAGTTATTCCATCAATGGTGAACAGGCTTTTGGGGCATGGGCTTAGTGCCCTGCTGTTGGGGAGATCATCCACATCAAAGCAAGGCATTTTTGTCTTGCTTGGGTTAATTGATGCAGATTACTTGGGTAATATTGGAATAATGGTACAAGCACTGAGACCACCTATCCATATCCCAAAAGATACCCAATTGGCTCAGTTAGTTCCTTTTAAAGCCCAGGTCCCTAGACAGGGGGTTATGCAATGGGGGGATGGAGGTTTTGGGTCCACGGGTGCCCCTGACATAATGTTTATGTTACTGCTGTCGAGGGACAAACCAATTAAAGCTATTACTTTTCAGTACCCTGATGGAAGAACCCTGTCAACAGCAGCTGCATTGCTGGACATGGGATCAGATGTCACCATTGTTTCCTCATTTGTATGGCCAGCAGCATGGCCTGCAGCGTGGCCTCTAGATATTCTGGAAATGCTGGTTATGGGAGTGGGAGGTGTGCGAATGACTCAAGTTAGTAAAACCCTCTTAACAGTGTGGATTGAGGGAAAGGCTCATGCTTGTGCTCAAATGAGACCCTCTGTAATGACTACAACAATCTGGCTGTTGGGGCGAGATGTCCTGAGCCAAATGGGTTTCTGCCTCACCAATGAGGGTTTTTAGTAGTGGCCATTGCGGGGTGGCCAATCCTAAAATTAAAATGGTTAACCGAAACACCAAAATAGGTTGATCAAAGGCCACTATCTGAAGAAAAGCTTGCCCTTTTGAGGAATTGGTTGAGGAGCAATTGAAGAAGGGGCATATTGTTCCTTCTACAAGCCCTTGGAATATGCCTATTTTTGTAATCTCTAAGAAATCAGGGTAATTGAGATTATTACATGACCTTCGGGCCATTAATTCTGTAATGCAGGAAATGGGATCCCTGCAGCCTGGCCTGCCCTCGCCATCCATGTTACCTGTCAATTGGCAAATATTAATCATTGACTTGAAAGATTGCTTTTTTGCAATTCCTCTCCACAAGGATTACAGTTAGAAGTTTGCTTTTTCGGTGCCATCTATTAATAAGGTGGAGCCAGCAAAAAGGAATCAGTGGGTCATGCTGCCACAGGGAAGCTATAATAGGCCCACAATGTGCCAACTGTTTGGCGCCTGGGCACTAGCCCCGTTAAGAAAAAGGTACCCACAGTACCTAATTGTTGAGGTATCTCTCCCTCCAAGGTCCCGGGGGAAGGGACCCTGGACTGTACAAGTCTGCCCCTGCCCCTGCTCCCATGTCATGTGTGCCCTATACCTGTTCCTGATTGGTCGGTTTGTGTGCCCGGGGCCTGGGAAGAGAGCAGGGTCCCATGACTGGAGAGTCTGCCTGGGAACTCCAGCCATGCAGCTGGAGGAATAAAACATCTCTGAACATCTATAAAAATATTGCTTCGTATTTCCTTCCAACAATCATTGCTATCTGATACTTGTTGTAAGGGTTCCCCATTACAACAAATGATGGAGATAGGCCAACATTCAATCCCTGAAAATGATTTCTAAAGGTCCAGAGTACACTGACGTGAATTGTGAGTAACTGAACTTTTTTTAACGTCTTGTCTTCGGCTGTACTTTTTGATCAGATGGCGAAATCAGAGGAGTTGTGGCTATCTGAGCCACAGAAAAAAATATACTTGGAAGTGAAAGAGATACTAGAGCAACAAAATACAAAACTGGACACAGGACATTTAGAACACTTTTTTAACTGGCTTTTCAAAAATTTCTTTTTTGTCACTCGAGACTTAATTTTTGATGTTAGTTTTCCTGTAACTAGAGGGGACACTTTTTGGAAAGAAATCGATGAGTTGATAATGATCCAGTCAAGAACTAGAATGGTAGTAGAATTGATCCTAGCATCTTTTGCAATTGAAGATGCTCTCATAAAGCATATACTCAGTCCCAGTAACAGAGAGGTGTCTGCAGCTGAGGTGCCTGCTGTGGAGGCACCCAGCCCCCCTAAAAGCATAAGCCATAGAGCAGACCCCATCCCTGTATCGGAGTGCACTCCCGAGTGACAGCAACAGCAGATGACGAAGACGTTGGATGTGAGAGTGCATTCCTAGAGGTCTCCGAGGTATTCTTACAGTGAATAAAGAGGGAAAGCTAGTAGAAATAGCTGCTGAAAAATGCAAAGTGCGAGCAGTGAGAGCAGAGGTGTGAGTGGCAGAGCGAGTGGCGAGGGCGGCGGCGAGAGTGGAGGCAACAGAGGCACGACCCAGCGGTGGCGTGGTGCGCGACAGTCCGAGCCTGAGCCTCGCACTGAGAAAGGCAGCGGCAATTGTGGCAGTCGCTATGGCGACTGTGGTGAGCCACATTGAGCCGAGCTGGAGACGCACAAGCAACGTGGCGGTGGCGAGAAGGGAACCATGCTAGTGCCCAGCAGCGACATGTCTGTAGTCAACAGCAGCAGCAGCGGTGGCAGCGCCCACGGTACAAAGCTGCGCACATGCAAACACCTTACAGGGTGCGGCCATGCAGGCGCAATAAAGCCCAGAAAGCACGAAGCAGCAGTTGCACTGAGCTCCAGAGGAGAAGATCGGCCGGACCTGACCTGTGTGGCCCCAAACGTGATCCCGAGGAGTCGGAACCCTGCGGCAGGAACGTGCTGCCCTGGCCCTGGCAATCCAGGCTGCAGCAGCTCCAGCGCAAGAGCTGGAGTGAAAGTGAAAGCAAGAACAAGGCAATGCAGAAAAAGAAGAAGGTTATCGCAGCTAGGGTTTTTGGAACTGTAAAATGGTATAATGTAAAGAAAAAATATGGTTTCTTACTGAAAAATGATACTGGAGACAGTATTTTTGTCCATAAATCTGCTATTGTGAAAAATAACCCCAAAAGTAATGTTCCAAGCTTAGAACGAGAAAGGGTGGAGATTAAAAATTGTACAAGGAAGAAAGGGCCTGCAAGCAGCATGTGTTAAGGCCCTGGGGTGTAGGGTCTGACAAGCCCCTGTCTTGGCAGGAAGCCCTTGTTTAGATAAAGGGAACTGCAACATCTCCAGACGTGGGGTCTGACAGGCCCCTGCCCTGGCAGGGAGGCCTGGAGATAACAAGGTAGCACAATCTCCCTCCAGGCCCCTCTTGGGGAAACAAAGAGCCTTTTTAGTTAGAAAAGATAGATCCAAGATCTTCTAGGAAACTGTATGTAAAATACCCTAGCACCCATTGGTTTCTTACCCTTGTACGCCCACCTCTGTACCCTCATAAAAGAGACCCCTCTGCCCCGAGTCGGCGGAGGATTCGTCTCTGGTCACCCCTTCGTGGAAGATGGAAGAATAAAGCTGCTTCTGCGGAACCACCAGAGAGTCCTCTCCTCTCTCTATCCGGGCCTGGCCAAGGGGGGTTCTGCCTTGCAGAGCAGAGCTGAAATCACTGCTGAATCACTGAGAGCTGATGGCCTGCTGAGCCAGGCATCTCTGCAGGCAGCCCCAGCCGAGAGCTGAGAGAAGCCACGACCCCCTGGGAGACGGTTCCTGACGGGATCACCTCTCTGGGTTCTCTATGGCTTCTTGGGTCTGAGCCTCTGACCCCATCCAGCCCGGGCCGGGAGAAACCCCCCGCCAGCTTAACAACTTTACTGGGGGTGCTCCTGTGAAAGGTAATAGATATGCTAGACAGTATCCCCATAATCCCTATCCTTTCCCCTATCCCACCTTCCCCTTTTATCCCATGCCCCTTTATTTCCCATATATGCCCAATCCAAATTTCCCTTTCTGGTACCCCTCACAAAACCAGGCTTCTCCATTTGCCATGAACGCTTTTGGAATGCCGATGGGGGGTTGAAAAGGAGAGAGGGAAGGAATTAACTATCATTTTCTAAGATTCCAACATGTACAGAAAGGAAAAAACCCTCTCCTGACTCAGTTTCCATCTGAAGCATGCTCAAGTCCTGTCTCCCTTCTGACACTCCAAAGAAAATCTGTTTGGACATTTGGGGACTCAAGATAGTGGCTTCTCTTCTTTTGAAATAGTTTACTTATGTTTATCCAACTGTTTCCAATGTACTTTTATTTAAAAAGAAATGATGAATTGTTGAGGTACCTCTCCCTCCAAGGTCTCGGGGGAGGGACCCTGCAGGGTACGGGTCTGTCCCAGTCCCTGTCCCCGTGTCTCATGTACCCCATACCTGTTCCTGATTGGTTGGTTTGGGTGCCCGGGGCCCGGGGAGAGAGCAGAGTCCCATGACTGGAGAGTCTGCCTGGGAACTCCAGCCATGCAGATGGAAGAATAAAACATCTCTGAACATCTATAAAAATATTGCTTCATATTTCCTTCCAACATTCATCACTATCTTATACTTGTAAGGATTCCCCATTACAACATTATCATCTATCATTATATGGATGATATTCTTATAGCAGGGGAGCACATGGATGTGGAAAACTTGCTACCTGCCTTACAGCAGCAGTTGCAGGAAGCAGCCCTTCAAATTGCCCCTGAAAAAGTCCAGCAACAGGCCCCTTGGAAATAACTGGGGATGCTTGTCATTGAAGCCCAAATTCGGCCCCAAAAGCTAACAATTCGTGCGGAAATTTGGACTTTGGCAGATGCTCAAAAATTAGTTGGGGACATACAGTGGATTTGCAGCACCTGTGGCATAACTAATGAAGATCTTGAGCCCCTAATGCCATCGTTAAAAAGGGGAAGTCAGGCTAATTTGCAGCGCAAGGTGACTGAGGAGCAACAGAAGGCTCTTAGTCACATTGCTACTAAAATAGGTAATTCTTTTGCAGATCACCATTGTCTGTGGCTGTGCTGAGCAGGGACAAACATGTGATGGCCATATTGATGCAGTCGGATGGCCAGACTAAACAACCACTGAGAATCATAGAGTGGGTGTTCTTACCACTAGAGTTGGGTAAATCTGTGACTGAGCAGATGGTGGCTATAGCAAAAATTGTGGTCAAATCACAAAAACAAAAATTAGAAATTGCTGGAATGGAGTCCCAAAATATTCTTCTTCCACTAACGGAAGAATATTTGCAGTGGTCGCTGCAGAATCCAGACACCCTACAATGGGCATTGTTAAATTTTCCAGGTGTCATTAGTATTCATTTTCCCCCTCATCAATTCTTTTCTTTACATCAACATATCGAAGAACTACCTTGGCTATTGAAACAACCTGTGGAAGGCCTCATGGTTTTCACTGATGACACTTGAAAGATCTCTAAGGCAGGCTTGACCTGGCAAGACAGAGGCGAGTGGCCCAGTGAAATCCTTGAGGGACCAGGAGACTCTTTGTAGACTCTTGAGCTACGGGCAGTTATCCGGGTGTTTGAGAAATGGCCAAATGACCCGGTTAACATTGTTTCTGATTCTCCTTATGCAGTAGGTGTTGTTGAGCGCATGGAATGATCATAGCTGAGAGAAATGCAAAACCAGCGGTTGTGGCAACTCTTCGTGCGGCTGTGGCGGTTAATAAATTCTCATAAACAAGACTATTTCATTACCCATATACAAAGTCACTCTGGATTAACAGAAAGGCTGGCCTAGGGGAACTAAAAAGCCAACTGGTTGGTGGTGCCACTCTGGGCATCTGCTTCCCTTAACATCGGTAAGTTTGGCCCAGCCAGAATGGCCATGAATTTTTTCACCAAAACGCAAAGGTGCTACACAAGCAATTTGGAATTGCGCTGCAAAATGCCCAGGGAATTGTTTCAACCTGTCCACAATGCCAGAGTATGACTGCTGGATTGGGTCCTGGAGCTAATCCTCGTGAGCTGAGGCCCCTGCAATTATGGCAAACAGATACAACTATCTATGCCCCTTTTGGTCACTTCAAAGACCTTCATGTGACCATAGATACCTTTTCGACTATGGTTTGGGCCACTCCTATGAGAAGTGAAGGGTCTCGCTTTGTCATTTGACATTGGCGAAGCTGTTTTGCTGTCATGGGCTTGCCTCAGGAAATGAAACAGATAATGGGTCAGCAAACCGAAGATTTTTTGGCCCTTTGGGGAGTGAAGCATAGCACAGGCATTCCAGGTAACTCTACTGGACAAGCCATAATCAAGAGAACACATCAGGTACTGAAAGGGCTGCTTGATGAGCAAAAAAGAGGAGAGGATAGGTTGAGACCACAGGACTGAGTATTAAAAGCAGTTTACATTATAAACCATCTGCAATTAGTAGGTACCCATAGTGACCCACCAGCATTAACACATTGCTCAGGCTTACAGCAAGATTCTGATCTGGCACAACACCGACCAAAGGTGCACTTTAAAAATCCTATGTCAGTGTCATAGGAAGGACCTGGGGAGTTGCTAATGGGGGGAAGGAGTTATGCCTGTGTCATTAGAGATAAAGGACCCTGATGGATACCAACCAAGAGGAGTTGACCCTGGCCTGAGGACACTTTGATCTCTAATGCTACTGATGAATTAATATTGTTTCTTTTATTTTTTAGGTATTGCTACTGTTCAAGTTCTGGTTATACTCGATAAGTTAAGATACTGGATAGTTAAGTGGTTAAATCGGATATTCACTGATGTAGATAGTATAGAACGTGGCAGGATAATACTGCAGTAAATTTTTGTTATTAGCACATTGACATAAAAACTGTCAATTCCAAATAAATGAGAAAAAGGCAAAAAGGAGGTTTCTAAAGAAAAAAAAGTCAACTTTTATTAAAATAACAAAACGCAAGGTTCAGCCGCGATTGAAAGACACTTTGGGCTGGCTAAGCCCACGACCCACAGCAGGTATGGTTTCGTGCTAGATGCCTCGTATGCACGAGGCTAGGCCACAAGTGACCCGACCTGTCCACTAGCACGAGGTCCACTCGGGGCTATTCCCAAAAATGGGCAGTTTCTCTGGGTGCAGTCCATTTTTATAAAGTCTTGTCTCCGCCCAGGCCAGCCCCCGATCCACCCCGTTCCGCCCATGGCCCGCCTTAGGTCTGCTCCGCTGTCTTCTGCCGATTGGAAAGTCCGGGATGATGACACCTCATAATTGTCCAATGGCTCGTCGTCGTCAGGGGTGTTACATAACAGTCCTTGTGGCGGGGAGCAGACCTCATTGATATGCACGGTTGCCATGGTGCTGGGTGACAAGTCCTTTAACTGGGGCTAAAAAGAGTCTCTTGCTCTTTGGAAAGGGCTTTTCTGTGGGCTTGGGGAGACTTGGTGATTTGATTTAAAATAATAATAGAAGGACACTTGGGTATACAAACGGGGTAAAAACATACATAACAGGGACCTAGCATGAACAGTGAACTTCCAACATGAACAATAAACTTTAAACTCATTAACAACTTGGCAATCCAACTGCCCTTCCACCCCTCTAACAGCAATTAACTTCTACTCAACACTCCACCAGTACCCTGAGCATAGGCCTATGTGGATAAGGACAAAACAGCATAATGTGGAAGAGATGATAGCATTTATAACAACATGGACACAGGTATAAGAATGGTGAAGGGAACCTTACAATCATCATTAATCATTACTGTTTTGTTCTATGTTAGGCCATATGTACATTGTTTAGTGTAATCATATATACATGTAGTGACATTAGCATTATGTTTAATGGAGGACAGGGTGAGAGGAAGTTTGGCTGGGGCAAAAGAAAAAGGGGGGAGATATTGTAAGGCACTTCAACCCTGAGGGTGCCTGTCTTGGTTTGAAAAGACAGATGTCTGTTAAGGAAGACAGGAGTCTCCATTGGAGTGAAGGATGCAACCCCCTTCTCTCTGAATTATTATAATTTAGAAATTAAGGGGCTTTCAGGCAAAGATATAAAGAATAGCAATAACAGTTCTTTACTAAAATACAGATATATAAACAGGCAAACAAACAACAATAACTACAGTGGTGACAACAAACAGAACCACACACCCAGTGCCAGCCTCTCTCGGCTGTCAGGCCCTTTCCCCTTTGGTGCAGTTCCAGTCACAGCCAGCAGGGGCGCTGGCGGCTCCCGGTGAGCAGGGCAGGTGCGATGGTTCCCCCGCGGCTGCAGGGGGCGCTCCGGAGCGAGCTCGGGGAGCACGCAGTGATGGCTGCCTGGGATCCGGGAAGGGATGGAAGAAAAGCTTCACAAACCTCCCTGGGCAGCTGATCCTGGGGTCTGTCCGGGCTCTCCTGTCCAGGCAGGCTGGAGCAGCAGTAGGAGCGCAAATTCTGGGTGGCAGGCGAGATGTATCGAGCTGCGGAGCTGTGGTAGGAAATCCCCGGAAGGCTCGGCAGGCAGGACGGGCAGGGCTACAGAGCAGCGAAGGCTGAGGCAGCAGGGTCTGCAGCTCAGCTCCCAGCGAGGCAGGGAAGGACAGGTTTTGGATCCTGGGGTTTCTCCAGCAGAGAGGAAAAAAAACGGCAGGAAAAACCCGCAGTGCTGATGAGAGTGGTCTGCCCGTCTCCACGCCAAGTCCCGAGTGCCCAGCACACACCCAGGTGAGGACAGTAGCCCCACATGGGCTCTGCCCCTCTGTGGCCAGTTCTTTTGTTTCTCCCAAGTACCCAGCAATCTGTTGTCTTGATAACATAGTATGGGAGAAAATTCCTCAAGAAAAAAGAAAAAAGGCAACTCCCAGAAACCCCAACAGTGCCCCAGCCAAACTATCTTCAGTTACCCTTATCAGAGCCCTCAGGAATTTGTCAAGATTACCAGAAAGTAAGCAGTGCTAAATTAGGAAGAGAAGACATTGAGAAACTGAATAACGAGATAGCAAGAAAAGTAAATAAAGAAGGACTGTACTATCCTAGACCAGAACCAATCACCTTTCTTGAAAGGTGCATGCAGAGCGCATGGACAAGATAGAGGGACCAGTCAAGTAGTGCGTGATCACATGAACATCGGTTGCAAAAAGGCATTAGTAAAGTGTAATGTAAACAATAAATGGCTTTTGTGTAATGATATTGGTTCGTTGTCCAAACGTTGTCCAAAAGTCCTGAGCTCCTGCACTATCCCACTCTGTTGCTTTTCCATCAGTTAATATTCCCTACTACCGCCCCTCTGCCTTGCCTTTCCCACAACTACGCTCCCCAATACTCCTATTGAGATGTTTTCTGTTAAGTTGCACCCCTCTCTTCATTCCCTAACCATGTGTTCCCATACATTTGTTTAGATACACCATTCCCCTTTCCCCAGACCTTTAAATAAAAGAAGGGGGAAGGGAAAGGCAACCCCCATTTGAAATTGCAAAATTTTAACTTTGTTTGAAACCCTGACAGAAGCAACTGCCAGGGCCTGTGCCTGCATCCACCACCATGATGCCCAGCACCCAACATCTATCACCCTGCCATCCTCTGGATGCTCCTGGTACCACCAGCAGCGAATGACTGGACTGTGACACAGCCCAAAGAGAACTGTGCTGCTTCAATTTCACCTCTGCCCATGACAGCATGCATTCCAGCACAGAGAGAGAAAAATCTTCTAAAAGATTTGAGGACTTGTTGAGACATTGGGTTGTAGGTACTTCTGATCATTTTTGCTGTTTTGTGTATGTTTGGTTGTTTGGGACGTTGGTTTTTGGGATCCCTGAGAGAGGCCTTTGTTGTTTAATACAGAAAGGAGGAATTGTGGTGGCCAGTGAACATACATCACGAGGGACAGACTTTTCAGTAATGTACAAGTCCCTAGTAGAACAAGAACCGTTTTATGTTAGGGTGACCAGAAAGGCTTCTCCCAGGATGCTTGTTCTGTTATGCTAATCTATCCCAGTTTGAATTCCCCAGTTGGCTGTCAGCCTCTATCCCTTGTCACTACCCCAGAGCTTCTCCATTGGTCTCCACTCCCTGGTCTCGCCTTTTCTCCGCCCCCAGATAAAACTGTGAGCTTTGGGATCATGTTCGTATTTGCCTCTGCAGCCTTCGACAGTGTAGAAGCAATAAATGCTCCTGCTGGAACGCACCCAAATACCCTTCTCCACTCTTTGCTACCAACTATAATACTGAACTCACTCGTGTTTCTGTGGGGGCACATGGGACCCCACGGAGCTGGGCAGGGACAGTATTAGAGGCTGCACCCCCCAACAATTTGAGAGGCCTCATGGGAAATGCCTTTATCTGAATGAAGTTACAGGACTCCTCTGTCTCCTTTTTGGACATAAAGCTCTGTCATCGTGGATTAATTTTCCTGACATTATTCAGTGACAGCCTGACAAAGTTCATTGACAAGATTCACTCTATTATTCGCAGACAGTTAAGGCACACTAAGGAAAAACAAGCAGAAATAAAGCTAATAAAATCCAGGCAATCAAAACAGAAATGAAGAGGAACTAGCTCCCTGTGTGTGTGTGTGAAAAAAGGACAGTGACGTAAGGATAGAAACGAATATGGCCTAAAGTTTAACATACACCATGATGGTTGCACTTTCACGCACTTTCACCCATAGGCCCAGATTGTCGTGATTTGTTAAAAGTCTTAGAATAGGAAGTATAATCCAGCAACTGTTTCTGTCCTGGCACATTTCTGTGAGACAGAGGTAGATGGACACTATGGCCTCCATGACACTGAAACTGTATGATGGTACATAAAGCTGCGGGGGAAAATGGTGCAGTACACTATACTGCATGTATAGGGGGGAAGTGAATGCCAGTTTTAGGCTTCCATTCTTAAAAATGTTGTATAGGAGCAGCTGCCAGGAGTTACAAGGTTTGAAACTTGGATTTGCAAGAATGAAAAAATGTGATGGTACATATAGCTTGAAAAGAATGTGCATAAGCCCCGGTGTGTTGTGTGTACTTGAAAAGCTATAAAGAGAAGGGGTAATCTAGTAAGTGCTTCTGTCCTGACATGTTTTTCTGCATGAGAGATGGGCACTTTGAACTCTGTGAGCCTGAAAATGAATTATGGTACATATATCGGACAAATAATGGGCACGACACCATGGGGTGTCTGCAGTTTATAGGCAGCAAGAGGGCAGTGTCTGCCACTTGGGTGCAGTTTGAATGCAGGTTGTAAGGTGGAGGGTCAGCTTTCTGTGCTGACCTAGTCGAGCTCTAGCTGGAAACAATTTGGTTTAGCTTTTGACTCTGTGTGATTGAATGTGAGGTGATTGCTGAGAAGAAAAGTGCATAATGGCACTGAGCTTGATGTTGTTTATAGGCTGCAAGGGGAATGTGCAAGTCAGCACTGGGATTTTGCTTTTAGACCATTTGTATGGGAGCAGCTTCTGGATATTTTAAGGCTTGTAGTGGGTTCTGCAAGAGTGAAAAAATGTGACAGTACATACAGCTGAGAAGGTAGCTGCACAAGCCCCAGTGTGCAGTCTGTTGTTGAATTGCAGCCATGAGAAACAAATTTTCCAGCAACTGCTTCTGTAGTGGCACATTTTTGTGTTCAGAGTTATATGGACTTGTTGGTCTCTCCATAACTGAAAGCGCATGATGGTACATTCAGCTGAGTAGGAGAGTGCAGAGCAATAGTGTGACCGCAGTTCATTGGCTAAAAGGGGAAAGGGACTTGTAGCAAATAAAAGTTTCCAGATTTAACAAGCAGGGCCCAACAAGTTTTCTGTCCTGGTGAATTTTTCTGTGTGAGCTGTAGCTCAAAACTTTTCTGTTTAGATTCATATTGCGAGTGTGATGATACAGGAAGCTGAGAAGGAAAGCACATAAGCAGAGATGTGCTCGTTGTACTCTATAGGCACTAGAGGCAGGTTAATGTGAATGCTGGCTTTTTGTACCTTTTATTTACGGATGCATTTGTTGGACGCTTTAAAGTTTGAAACTAAGACCTGACAGTAAAAAAATTTGACAGAACACACAGCTGAGAAGGAAGGCATAGAGCCCCAGTGCATGACATGTTCATAAAAGGCTGTGAGGTGAAGCAGAAATTCAGCAACTATGTGTGTCCTGGCATGTTTTTCTATGCGAGATGTAACTGGAAACTTTTCATTTTAGATCCAGACTTCAAGAGTGACAGAATGTGATAGTATGAATAGCTGAGAAGGAAAGTGCATGGCACTGGCATGTGTCTACAGAAGCAGCTTACTGGCCACATTTTTTTGTTCAAGAAGTAGATGGACATTTTGATCTCAGAGAGACTGAAAGTACACCACACTCAAATGGCAACATGATTTATATGTGCCAATAATTTTTTTCACTCCCTTGGAGTCCAGCTACAAAAATGAAATCCACAGCTCACATCAGGCAAAACCACAGCTCACAAAAGGGCCAGGTGAGTAAGCTCTTGCTGGCTCCACCTTCAACTGCACCCACTGAACTGCATCACACATCCTGCTATTTGCACTTTCCTTCTCAGAGCTATGTACCATCATAATCCTTCAGTCTCACAGAGTCGGGAGCCAAAACTGAATGGCACCACTGACTGCTCAGACACTAAAGGTAAAAGGACAAAAAACTCAACAGCTTGACTTCTGCATTCCCACTGTAACAGCACAACAGTTCTTATGGATAGCACTGTGTATTGCAAAAAGCAATTAAATTCACTTAAGACACTCTCTAAAACACCCGGTGCATAGATCTATACCCTGTGTCCTTGCTAAAGAGAGAAACTATGACCCCTCATCTCAGAAGAAATATAGTTCCACCTCCAAAATAGCTATTACCTTTCCTTATGCAGCACTTCAAATACTGAGAATAGGTGCTTGCCTTCCCATGGCAAAGGCCTTTAATGTTCTTGCAGGAGACCATAATCATGGATGTATTCAATACTGAAGCTTCTGTACTAAGATTGCTGCCATGGAAAAGGTTCCATGAGAAAAAGGTCTAAATCACTGTAGTGGGTTGAATCTGAGTTGATAGACAGATTTTTAGACTAATAATGCTTCTTACAATTTACACATTTAAACCGCATGGAAAGGCAGGAGTTCCTCTTGTTCCAGCTCGCCTGAGGGAGGTGGGGGTGGCCTCGGAGCCTCTGGGTCCCGCCAGGCTGGGGCCCTGCTAGGCCAGGCCAGGCCAAAGCCCTGGCCCCCTTCTCCTCTTCCTGATGCCGCAGCACGGACTCTGGGTCGCTGGGGAAGGAGCCATCCCAGAGCCCAAGCGGCTAAACTCAACCATGGACTGCCAGAGAGCCGGTCCCAGCCACGGACTGGTACACAGCTTGAATCTTTCCAGAGTGGCTTCTTGGGACCGGCAGGCCCCCTCCCCGCCCCGCCTCCTTCTCCACATGAAGCCGATGGGAGCCGGCGGGAGCCTCCTTTCTGCAGCCAGCAACACAAAGGGAGTGAGGCTTTCTTCACCATAAAGCCTGAACGAGAACATTCTTCAACACAGAGGTTTCAGAGTCAGAGAGAAAGTGAGCCATGTGAGACGGAGCTGAAAACGGCAGCAGAGAAAAGGGGCGGTGCCGCGTTCCTTGCACGTAGCTTAAAAATACTTCTTGCATGTGCTGGTAAGAAACTGTAATATCTCAAACTGTTTGTCTCTGTAATCCGTTTGAAGTACATGGGGGGATGGAAGATTTACGTGTGGCCCGTGAAGTTTGGGAAGAGAGAGTCCCTATGCCAGGATATATAGAAGCGGTGAGAGGCTTTTAAGGATTTGTAGCAGAAAAAGCCTTTGTGTTCAGGCCAAAATGACCCATCCTTAAAGAAGGTTGATAACCCCATGTGATGGCCCATGTGTGGCAGTGTGAAAAAAACTGGTATTTTTTCATAGAAGAGATGTATTACACCACAGCAGATTGTTTCTCTCCAGGCAGGTCTGCTGTTGGGGGCAGCTTGAGAAAACATGTGAAGCAAGAAGAAGAAACCCTTTTTCCTTAAGCATAAGAAAGAGACTTTTTTCAAGAACTGTAACACTGACTAGAATCCTATGTTGTGTTATCTTTTGTGCTAGTTAAAAAGGAAGAGTAAAGTGCTGAGAAGAAGGGAGCAGGGTGTGTGTGTGTGTTTTAATTTCTTGTTATATCTTTTAACTTTTAGTTCTGTTAGTAATAAACTTTTCTCCTTGTACTGCAACCATTTAAGTTTGAACCTGTTTTTTGCCTCATGGCTATCTAGTTTTCCTCAATATTTTCTTATTTTGTTTTCCTTATAAAATAACTGATATTTTAGATGCTTGACGCTTAGTTGTGCCAAACCACAACAATCACCTTTACCTGGCAGATGGTCATGATCATCTGAAGGAAAACCAGAGGAACTGTTTCCTTTCTCAAAGAAAGGTACTGTCATTCACATATAGAAAGCCAATTCTGACATTAGGAACCAACCTCCAATACTGAACATGTCCAAGGATTGGTTGCAAAATGTGCTAAGACAGAAAGGTCTCCGCTGACCTTTGCCTCATCTGGATAGCAAACCATGTGCACCTGAAACACTGGGCATATGTGCTTTTCTTCCTATTGAGAAGAATTGTCATTCACTTTCCAGAGCTGTCCACCAAAATTTAGATACCACCCCAAGTATCGAATATGTCCAGTGATTGCTTCCACACAAAATTTTCCAAAATTCTTGCTGGCTTTTATCTCCACTGGGCAGCCTAACATCTGCTGCACCAACAGTAGGACTAGGTGCTTCCCTTCCAAAGGAAGGTACTGTCATTCACATTCAGGACATTTGGAATCGAGCTCCATTACAGAATACACCTGGGGATTGCTCCAAGACAAAAGGTCTCAAGACAGAAATGGTTTGGTGGCCTTTTCCTCCCCTGGTCAGCCTATACTCTGCACCAGAAATGTAGTGGCTATATGATTTATTTCCTATGTAAAACCATTGTAATCCTCTTTCACGAGCCCATCACCAAAAATGGATCCAATCAGTGATATTCAATATGTCCAAAGATTGCTGCCACACAATAGGTGTGAGGACAGAAAGATCTTGCTGGCCTTTACGTCCACTTGCCAGATGATAATTCCAGTAGGAATTGGTGTTCTCCTTCCCAAGGAAAGTTGCTTTGATTCCCTTTCTGGGCCCAACCTCTGAAATATGGAACCGATCTCCAAAATTAACTTTGTCTGGGGGTCATTCCCACACAAAAGCTACCAGATCAGAAAGATATTGTTGGCCTTTGCTCCCCATGGACAGCCCAACATCTGCACTTTAAACACTGGAGCTATGTGCTTTCCTTCCCATGGAAAAGCAGTTGAAATCCCTTTCACACCACCACAGTTTGGATGCTACCTCCTATAATGACTATGACCAAGAATTGCTGAAAAATTGCTTTATCTGGTTTGTGGACCCACATTGTCCCAATTTTATTTAACAGCTATCTAAACCAAGTTCTCTAACAGAAGTGTGTCAGAACTTAGCTCCTCCACACCTCAACACCTCACTAAGTACTGGCAGGAGCTTTAAAAATACGTTTAGACGAACATGAGATTTTTTTACAGCAAACCAAAGAATGTTATGAATTTTTATAGTTACTAGGAAAGGACTGATGAAAGTGGCATTAGATGTCCCATAAAAAATCTAAACCAACCCAACCTACAGTTTTGTGAGAAGGTGACATTAACTGGCTTTTGCCTGGGACTGTAACCCCCAAGGATGCTGTTTCCCAGTCTACCCTCAAGGGGTAGACACATTTGTTCCCCTAATGGGGGTTCTTCTATTACCACTCTTTTTGAGAAAGAACATCTGTCAACTTCTACCAGTTATAAATGTTACTTTAATTAAAAGTTACATGAAATTTGAAGGGATGGATTTTTTTCTTTTCCTGTGAGTTACTATAGCAATCAGTGATGCAATGCCAAGGGCAAAGGATGACCTCTTACCCTGCTTTTTTTAAGTGTGTCAAGGCCAAATGAGTAAAGAATTTAAAGAGATTTCAACTATTCTTGAAGTGAATTGTGGAGGACAGCCCCAGCTTTGTAACTAAAGCAATTAGTTTTAATTAAAGTTATGTTTATTGCAAAGTTGAACCTAGGTGCTGGTAAACTGCCCCAAAAGTCTGTAAAACAATGTAATCTGGAATTAATATATAAATCTCTTGACTCTCAGGTGCATTATCTTTTTTGAAACCAAGATGATCACAGTTGCACTTCCTTGTGAAATTAGACATCACACAGCTGGAAAAGAGTGATTTGTTTATAAAAGAAACTAAGTTTTGTACTTCAAAAATGTTAAAATTTCTAGCTCAGAACTGTTGACATAGGAATTACTTTAACAGCTCTCCATTTCTGCTTCTGTTCTGCAGCTCAAGTGGCTGAGGCCAGGGCTTGAGCAAATCTGTGGGCTGCAGTGATGTCACACAGCCTTGCTTCTGAACACGTTCCAGGTTTCACAAGTCTGTGAGTTTCCATCACACTGGAAATAAGTGTTTATAGTGTATTTCAGTGTAATTTGAATATTTATATATCAAGTACTGAGTTGCTTGTCTGAAAGATCTATAAAACTTAAGAGTAAGATTGGAAAACAAATCCATTCACTTACTGATTATATAATTTATTCTAAAAACATCCTTTTGTTCTTGCCATTATAAGAGATTTGGGTATGGAAAAAAACCCAGTATATTTAAATATATTACATATAAGGTAGAGTTCATAATATAGGGAAAAATAATGGTGATGTTCCTTATGACAGAAGAGGTGATTTAATGTATTTCTTTTATAGACAAATGGCATCATATTAGTATACAGTGCAGACCTGTATCAGATACAATAATTTTATTGTTTTTATCTTAAACAGAACACGGTGGTTGTTTGGTCAGAAGGGAACTATGATTTAGCATAGTTCTCTTGAGTTTTCAAGAAAAAGCTGGCTGTGCTGAAATTTGGGGGGAAATTTGCCAGGTACACTTAAATCTCATACATTCTGCTTTTTCCATATATTTTATACTTTCTGTGACTTTTTGTATTTGTGCATCCTTCTTAAATCTGCTGGTAAAATAAACAAATATTCACTGTTATTTTCTGTGGCTTTTCTGTGATAAGCGACGGTGGTGTGAGTGATATTTTTTGGTTTTGGATATATAAAAAGGCAGGCTTGGTTTAGTATCTTCAAAGACACATCTGTCCCTTTGAAGTAAGACTTGACAGATATGCTGCTAAACTGACCTGGAAGCATATGAGTGGCAGTCAACTTCTTTACGCCATAAAAGTCCAGCATACTTTCCATACAGTTAGATTCTTTCTTTCCTTCCCTTTCTCCTGTCCTTCCCTTTTTCTCCCAAAGCACTGGTACTCTGCCGAGACGCTTTCCTTTCCGCTGTGTTGCCGCCACAGCCGGCCCGAGGGGACAGTTCGAGTGCCTTCCAAAGGCTGTCAGTACCCTTCCACAGCCGGAGGCACAGACGGGGTTGGGAGGCTGTCCCCGGTAGGGAGAGCGGCTCTCAGCCAGGGGCGGGCCCGGCAGCGGGGGTGAGGCCGGCGCCGGAAGGAGGGTTTGGTTCCGGGCCGCGCGGCGTCATGGAGTCTCTGTGGCGGCTGAAGCGGTTCGACGCCTTTCCTAAAACCCTGGAAGATTTTCGGGTCAAGACGTGCGGAGGAGCGCTGGGTGAGCGCAGGGGCTGCGGGTGGCCGGGGGACCCTAGCGGGTCTGCGGTCGTCAGTGGCTCGGGGCGGCGGCGGGCGGGTTGCGGTGGGGCTGACAGTGGTTCTCCTCTCCCCGGCAGTGACTGCTGTCAGCGGGCTCATCATGGTGCTGCTTTTCTTCTCGGAGCTGCAGTACTACCTCACAAAGGAGGTAAGTACCGCCGACGGGGCGGGCCCAGCCCCCGGTACCGCCTCCCGCTCGCGGCGGGCGACCCTTCAGGGTGGCCGATCGGCCCTCGCCTCTGCCCCCGGCGGGCCGCGCCCCTGGGCTGCCCAGGCAGCAGCTTTGCCCCCCATAGACCCACGGTTTACGGTATTTTTCTATGCCCTGGCCGCGGCGGTTGGAGGGAGCTGCCTTCCCCCTCCCACTGGGACGGCGCAACGTCTCCCTCCGCCTGTGAGCATGCCAAGAACGGAAAGCAAGCGCTGAACTCCTGTCCCCCCACCACGTTCAGAGATCCCCCAGTTATTTAACACCATTGCAAATTGCATGTACTGGGCTGTGCATGGCGGCGGCTCAGGTGTCTGGGAAATCTCTTCTGTCTTAAAAATCAGCTCCTGGGCCACAGCACCGAGGGAAAGGGACCTTTTGATTCGCTTCCAAGTAAAATGGGACTCTGTTTTTCCTTTGTTCCCAGGTTCATCCAGAATTGTACGTTGACAAATCAAGGGGAGATAAACTGAAGATCAATCTAGATGTTATTTTTCCACATATGCCTTGTGCTTGTGAGTAAGACTTCTGAATGCTGCTGATAATTCTCATCCTTGGCAGGGACTCAAGAGGCTCAGTGTGCCCATAACAAATGTATGTTTATAGATCACATTCCTTGTGCACTGGTTTCAGATTTGAGCATTGATGCAATGGACGTAGCAGGAGAGCAGCAGCTAGATGTAGAGCACAATCTGTTTAAACAACGTTTGGATAAAGCTGGCAATCGTGTAACTCCAGAGGCTGAGAGACACGGTAAGATGCTGTTTTGCCTTTCTGGGATGGATGCTCTGGTAGTCTTTCCACTGTATGCCTGTTTTGAGATTCATGGAGACAAGTGACAGCTGTAGAGTGTTTAAATGCTGCAAAGTCTTGAAGATCTTGTAGCATGCAGATCTGTTAAACTATTCTTACACTCAGTACTTTTGCAAGGAAATCTTTGCCTGATCCCTCTGAAATTACAACAAAGACCCATGGATGCATTTGAGGAATAAAGTTCCACAGTTAGTGGTCTTTTGGGATTAGAAATCAAGCAGCTGTTCTGGCAAAACTTAGCTTTGGTTGTATGTTTAAATCACAGTGGGTGAACAAATGGGACTGTGTGGTTCAAGAAAAGAGCCTCTCTGTAGGGAAGGCTCCAGTGACTTAACCCTTTAGCCTAAACTTGCACCTCACACCATTAACTTTGTGTGTGTTAATGCACACCTGATAGATATATGGGAGTATATATATTGTTTGCAAGTTGAAATAAGTGATCTTTGGCTACATAAACCTCTCCTCTACATTTTTTGCATGTTACGACTCATCCTTGTTCTTTTTTACAAACCAGAAATAATTCTGACAAAGCATTTCAATCTCACAGTAATACTGTTCCAACTTTTCCTTTCCAAAACAGGAGTTACTTACTCCCCTTTTCTGGGAGTCAGTGTAGTTCTTTGTATCAACATGACCAAATGTGTAGCTTTGTATCACTTTAGATTTAACATTTCTGTTGTCGACATTGAAAGGCTAAACTAAGCCAAGAGCTGAACAATTGGCAAGCACAAGGGTTTCTCTGGTTGTCATGGGAATGTGCTGATAGTGTTGTTTGTACTTTATCACTTAGCAGCCACCACAAGTTGTGACTTACAGATTATTGTCTGGGGACAGAAACTATTCTATGTGTTGTGAAGCAGGTCTTGTGTCACTCATAATGTACTGATTCAGTCTACTTAAGACATGTTTTAGCAAAGCCTTTATGCAAGTAATGTCTGATGCTCCAGCAAGGCTTACAGATAGCCAGTTCTTTGCATGGAGGCTATTCTTGAGATGACAAATGCTATGCTCCTTCTTGGTCTTACTTCACACGTCAGCAGGCTACATGCAGACCATTTCAGGTGGGCGTCAGGTGCAGGATGAGCCGCTGCATGTTGTGTGTGTAACAGTCATTATGCATAGAGCAGAACAAGAGTGAAAGACAGAATTTCTAGATGTGTTTAGTCACTTTGAATCCTCTTTTGTCTTAGAGCTGGGAAAAGAAGAGGAAAAAGTGTTTGATCCAAATTCTTTGGCTGCTGATCGCTGCGAGAGCTGTTATGGGGCAGAGTCAGAGGACATTCGGTAACCTTTACACCTTTTTCCTATCTTCTTAGCACTTGAATCCAGGTATGTTTTATGTATATTTTTTTTCCAAATGTCTGTGAAGGTCTGTGCAATGAAATCCTCCTCTTAGGCATGTGTTCAGAAATATAAACTGTTGTGGTTTGGCTATGCCTTTGGAAGCTGCACTTAAGAGTGTTGAGAAGGTGCATCTGTAGGATATTTGGGTTGTCTACATGCCTGTTTAAGCAGTACAAAAATTGTATCTCAGCAGACATGAGATTTTCTGCATTTGGTGTCAAGAGAGGAGGTGTTTAAATTATTTCATTGTTGTGTGAGCTGTCTTGACATAAAACCTGATTATGTCCTGGCCTTGCCTTCTCACTTATGCTGCTGGCATTGTATCCTTACCAGGAGTAAAGACCAGACATCTGTGGCTCTCACAAACAATAGGTGTCTTGTATTTCTCATTCCTCCTAAGAGCAAGTTACTGTAAGAATGGATCCATGATAGTCCATATAGGTTTTGGACTAATCTTGGCTATTTTTGGCTCAGTGGTAACTTGATTTGTCCCACATGTCAAGTTGTGCCCTTTCCCAGAGATGTTTTCATCTTGAGGGATTCATAATTGCTGCCTTCAACAGCAAGAATTCCTTCAATGTGTCCAACAAAACATGAAACCAAGGAAGAAACCTGGGGCTTTTTTCTGGTAACCAAGGTGTTATCCACAGGTAGAAAAATACAAAGGAAATTTGCTATTAAGTCCCCCTTTTAGCCCAATGTCTTGGCCTAAAAACAGAGAAAAGGAGGAATAGAAACTGGCAGATACTTTGTTCACATGAGGAAGTTCCAAACTGCTAACTGTGGGACACTGATGTTTTTGTGGCAGATTTCCTTGCAAGGGCTGCCTTGGCTGTGTAAATGGCCAGGCAGAGCCCTTTTCAGACTCCAGTCCTGCATTCAAACATCCTCGCCCCCAAATCTCAAAAGGCACATCAAGAAGCTCATGCTCATTCAGGAGCCTTAGGCCACTTTTCAAGGTCCAGTTCCCAACATTTGTGCTGTTGCTTTGTTGAAGAAGAATCTGTCAAGGATTCAAGTCCTGAGCTGGAACATCCATTCTTAATGATAAAGATAGTAAGATGGTGCTTGTGCTTTTTGCAGGTGTTGTAATACTTGTGACGATGTCAGAGAAGCATACAGGCGGCGAGGCTGGGCCTTCAAGAACCCAGATAGCATAGAGCAGTGCAAGAGGGAAGGGTTTAGCCAGAAAATGCAAGAGCAGAAGAATGAGGGCTGCCAAGTGTATGGTTTCCTAGAGGTCAACAAGGTGAGAGAGAGCTTTTGCTGGGAACCTGCTGCATGATGGTGAGGATTGTGAAAAAGCAGAATCAAGGCATTCCTGTCCTTTTCCAGCTTTAGGTGCTCACAAGACTATCATAGAGTAACCTCTGGGATCCGCAAGGTCTTTGTGCTTGTCATGAGGTTCAGGAGGACAGTCAGGAAGAGCAGTGGGAAGACGCTAATTCTGGTTTGTGTTCTGTAGGCTGGTAGGAAGTCATGGCAGCTGGAGAAGTTTGCCTTTTGCTCCCTTCTTGGTACCAAGTCTTTTTGCTGAGATTTCTGAAGGAGGAAAGGCAACTTCTTTGAGCTTAAATTGTTCCACCTGCCCTTTTGGTCTTAAATCAGAGGCCACAAGTGGATGCTGGAGATAGCAGTAACCAGCAACTCACCTGCAGAGGTGTTGGAGAGAGAGAAATGTTATCTTCTTTAGAAAAAAAGTGGAAGCAAAGCTATTGGAATTGGTTGTCAAGGCTGCGAATGAACAGAGAGGTGGTTTTTGCAAGTGATGTATGAAAATATACAAGATGCACCAGGTAACTATGTAACCTATCATTTTGCAGGTTACCCCCACAAACACACAGTTTACATACCCAAGTACCTTCTAGAAGTCAGACCCAGGCTATTTTTTTTTTTTTTAACTTCAAACTGGTTTTTTTCTTTTGTTTTTTTTTTTTTTAATCCTTGTGTATTTTTCCTGGAGATCTCAGTCTTTATTTTTAGAAAGTTGATCTTGTACTCACAAATCCAGACATTGTGATTTGAGTATCATCATAGGTATCGAACTGTTGTGGGACCCTCTCTCACAGTGTGTGATGAGCAGGAAGATTCCAAGGGGAATACTGGATGTAGGAACTGTCCAAGTGTGAGTGTCATTGGGGAAGTTTCTGGGACCTGATTTTTTTTGAATTTTGCCCATCTAATTCTCAACAGGTCTGCAGTTAATGTAAGGCAGAAGTTTGCCAAGGCATCGAAGATGTAATATAGTATGTGAGCTTGGAACATTCACATCTTCCAGGGCAGAGTTTATATGATTGCTAGGAAGTGTCAGGGAGGATTGTCACTTAATATCCATATCCCTTTCAGAGTCCAGGATGAAATTTTACCAGTTTGTCTTTCGTAGATTTTTGGGAGGTTGGGTTGTTTTGGGAGCGGGGTTTGGTAGGTTTAATGCTTTATTTTTGCATTCTCTTTTTTTCTTGGGTGTATACATTGGATCACTGCTGATTATTGTATTGAGTGTTTTCTTACCTTGTTCGCTCTCACTTTCTCCTCTCCTATTCTTTGATACTGTTTTGTATTTTATGAAGGGCCAGTCAGTTCCCTCCTTGGAGTTAATTCCTCCTTCTCCTCATTTTTTTGTCTACTAAATAATCTGCATAGAACAGCTATTATCCACATCAATATTTAATTATGGCTTTCAGCATCACTGCCTATAAGGAACATAGGAAATTCATACCTCTCTTAGGCTAATGTCTGCTACTGCTGTCACCTGTGAAAATGAGTTGGTTGGTGTTTGTCTTGTGTAAACAAAGTCTTAAAAATCCAAACACCAGTACAACTTCTTTACTTACACAGATTCAGACCATTTAATAATAGGTTACTCTCTCCTGCAGGTAGCTGGAAATTTCCACTTTGCACCAGGAAAAAGTTTCCAACAGTCTCATGTACATGGTAAAGTATTTTCTTTTCCTGCTTATTTGACCTTTTGCTTTCAAGTGTGTCTGACCATTTTCTTTTAATATCTTTGCATTACTGTCTGTAGTAACAACATCACTGCTTCAGCGGGGAGGACATTGTTGAGGTTATTTTACAGTGGTTTAGAGCTATCATGGACAAACAGAAAAGTGGTTTCTCGGCGTGCTGCCACATGGATGTGGAAGAACTTGGCAGAGAATGTTTCTGGGCAGTCTCTCAGTTCTGCAAAACTTTGCTGCTCTGCAGTCAAACAGCCTCAATTAAGGTGTTCAGTCCCGGACCTAACTACCAGTGCCTCTGGAAGGGATATTTTTCTCCATTCATGAGTTCCAGAGTAAAATTTAAGTTGTGAAGGACTTCCTTGACTGTCTATATAAATATAGCATGGGCAGAAAGATAGTGGTAGTTTACAAAATCATGGAATGGTTTGAGTTTGAAGGGACTCTTAAAGGCTGTGTAATCCAACCCCCCTGCAATGAGCAAGGACACCTTTCACTAGAGCAGGTTGCTAAGAGCCCCATCCGGCCTGGCCTTGGATGTTCCCAGGGACTGGGCACCCACTAGCTCTCTGGGCAACCTGTGCCAGTGCCTCATCACCTTCAACATATACAATTTCTTTTATCTAGTCTGAATCTGCACTCTTTTAGTTTAAAAGCATTGCCCTTTGTACTATCACAACAGGCATTATTAAAATGTCTGTTCCCATCTTTCTAATAGTTGTTTTTAGGTATTGGAATGGGCTCTCAGGTCTGCCCAGAACCTTCTCTTCTCCAAGCTCTCCCAGGGTCTCTCCATAGCAGAAGTGCTCCAGGCCTTTGAGCATCTTTGTGGGCTCCTCTGGACTCGTTCCAGCAGGTCCACATCTTTCCTGTGCTGGGCATCCCAGAGCTGGAGGAATCTCTGCAGGTGGGGTCTCACCTGAGTGCAAAAGAGGGGGAGAATCCTCCCCCTCACCTGCTGCCCATGATACTGGGAATGAACCCAAGATGCAAGTGGTTTTTGGACTGCCATTGCACATGGCCAGGTCGTGTTGAGCTTCTTGTCCACCAACACTCCAATTCCATCTCCCCCAGGCTGCTTCTGACTTGCTTATCCCCAGCCTATATTGGTATTGGAGGTTGCCCTGACCCAGGTGCAGCACCTTGCGCTTGGTCATGTTAAATCTCATGTGGTTCACTGGCTCCACTTCTCAAGCTTGTACAGGTTCCTCTGGTTGGCATCCTGTCCCTCAAGCATGTCAGCTTCACTACTCTGCTTGCTATTATCTGCAGACAGGCTGAGGATGCACTCAATCGCACTGTCAATGTCACTGATGAAGATAGTAAGCAGTATTGGTCCCAGTATGGACCCTGCTTGTTACTGGTCTTCATCTGTATTTTGAGCCATTGACCACTACCCTTTGGACCAGATCATCCAGCCAATTCCTTATCCAGTGAAGATCCACACATCAGATTGTATTTTTTACTTACGTCACTCACTCCAATTTAATCTGTACCACTTAAGTAAAGGTTAGGAGAGAATGTGAATGTGCTTGGTGAGAGTAACCGGTGTATTTGGAGAAAAACAGACAAACTCTTGAGCACAGAAGAAGCACTTTCATACAAACGAGTATAATGAGAAAAGCCTGGTTTTCCCCACAATACTGATTGTTCATAATAAAAAAAAAAAATCACTTATTGTGGCAAAACCTGTTTTGTGTGCTTAAACTAGCAGGACAACAGCAACCTTACTACAGCCAGGATCAGCAATGTCACAGCGTATATGTTAAGGAGAAGCATCTCTGCATTACATCTCTCTGTAACAGTCAGGAATGCAGGCTGGCTGCCTCAGAGCAAGTACTTGGTGTACAGAGAGGAAAGGATGAAGTCAGGATAGCTCTCTAATTGCATGTCCTCCAGAAGTGCTGCACAGCGGAATTAAAAATTCAGTCAGAAAATACAGATAAAACCCAAAAGGGCTGTGTAGTTACTCCACTCATTTTCTTGTTCCCACTGGCTGTATGTGATGGCCTCATCTTTATCTACGGAAAAAGAGTGTGTGGTTGCTTCCCACTCTCTCCCTGTCCCTCAGCATGTCATAGGCCTTTCCTGTGTGGGGCTCATGGCATATCTTTCCCTGCTGAAGAGTCACAACTTATGAAGCTGGTCGTTTGTGGAAGCCATTTGACATCGGAGCTTCCCTGCAGGATTTCTCTGAACCTCTTTCAGTTCAGCTCTGTCTGAAGGTACCAGACTGCATGTAGAATTAAGGTCCAGGCTAAGCACAAGATGCAGTGGCCTAATGATTTTCTTCCTTTTCTTCTCTCTTGCTTTCCTAGTTATTCATAATATGTGATTTTCCTTTTTATCCAGCCTTTTTCTTGCCAGTGTTTTCATGGCACTAGCCAACAAACAAGGAGCTTTCCCTGACCTGTAAGGGAAATGGACTGCTCAGAGTATGGTTGTTTTCTTGTACATGCCTCACGGTAACTTTTCTTTGTAATCCTTTGATTTTTTTCTCCCTTTAATTACAGATAAAAAATTTGACTAGCATTAGAGGACAGGGTTCTGTGAGATATTTCCAGAACTCTTATCTCATTTGGATCATATTTGCAGACAAGAACTTACATGTTTGTGGTGTTTGATTCCTTCAGTAAAGTCTGCATTAGCATGCAGTCCTCTTAATACACTTAACAGAATGTCACACAGGATGAAGTTGAATGTCTAAGAGAAGTCTGAATATTCCAAACTGTTGTTGAAAGTCGCATTAACAATTCACTCTATAATTTTACTAGACCTATTTGATGCAGAACTCTAATGACTGACAATATTTTTGCTTTTCCTTCTATTTCCTACTGATATGAAACAGCAGAGAATATAGGAGTGGAGAATATCAGTACTGTGGAAAGTTCAGTCCACTGCACTGTTCTTCTTGCCTCCCATTGGAGTATATACCATGTTTGTATGGCTGATGGTTGGATTTTTGTGATGTCACTGAAATACTGAAGATTGCATATCAGCTTTTCATTTTCTTGCATTGTTTCTCTCTTCTTGTGCTAAGGGTTCCTGTTGTTTCATAGATCTCCCCCCAGGGAACGGGTATGGGCATCACTGTGACAGTGCCAATGGTCCTATTAAGCAGCACTTGGTAGATCTGACTGCAAATGTAATCCTGATCTGAGCTTCTGAGCTTTTGTCATATGCTTGGTGTTAACATCTTGAAACTGTAACTTCTTCCTTGGGGAGAAGCAAGTTGAAATGGATTTATTTCAGAGAGTGGAATAAGAGGAGCTGACACTCACGACAGCATTGCATGAGGTGCAATTTTATTTCTGTTTAGTTATTTAACTTCAGTTATATATCACTTTATTTGCATAAGGTCTATTTGCATAAGATTCTCAGCTGTCCATTAGAGGCTGAGGACTTTACTACTAGAGGTAGTATTTTAGATTAGTTTTCACCATTACTATATGTTTTAGTGTATATTGATACTCATTCATGTTCTCAGGTCATCAGAATTGTCCTGTCTAGGATGATTCACACAGCTGATCTTATGCTTTTGTGCCAAAAAAAATGATTAATTACCTGTTAGCTAGTGCATAAATACAATGCTTGAACTTCTTGGACAGGTACTCCATCTCTGTCCTTCACATCCTGTGTTCCCTGAGACCCCAAGCTGAACCTTTGGAAATGTGTTGCTTTTGAAACAAGCAGTGATGCTGCTTTTCATTACAAGTTATTGCAAGCATTTAAAATTGGTCGCTTTAGGCTTGCACCATGAGATGACATCGTCAGTGTCAGAGAAGACTCCGCGCTCCAGAATGTCATACTAGCTGCAAATGGTTGGTTGTTGTTCAGTTGCACTGAGAAATCCCAGATCATTAGGGGGAGGATTGAAGGAGATTGTGAGGAGGACTTCCATCAGAATTCTTAACACTGAAACTAGTAGTTCTGGCTCTCCTGCATTAAAGGAGGCCAGAGTCAAACATTACTGGTACTTAGAGTCTTCTGTTTTAAGCAGCACAGCCTCAAACCCTGCTTGCTGAGATTGGAGTTGCTTCACTGCTGTCTGTTTAGGCTTGGAATTCTAAACTGAGATTTTATGTTTGGGTTATGTGATGTGCTGCAGGTTTTGGTGAAGTTCTCTCTTTCACTTGTGCCTCTGCAAGTACAGCCTCCAGCATCAGTTGTGCCTGTTTATAACTCTGAGTATTGTATCTGTGTTCTTTTGCAGCAGTTCACACCGTCTGTCTTTCCTTCCTGTCTCAGAGGAAAGAGGAATGATTGGGTGGTTTAGCTGTTTAACCTCTGAGGTTTGTGGTTCATGGGCTACTGCCATGTCTGTCCATGCCTGTACAGTAGCAGCCATCTCCTGCTCCATCTGCAGTAGTTGACAGTGAGTTTCCCGCATGCGGAAACTTCACCTACCTAGTGGTGGGCTCCTCAGGAGAGTGATGTTATCTATATAATTTCCATCTTTCTTGCTCTATTTCATATAGTCAAGGGGAAGCTGAGGGTTCTAATTCCTCCTTTAGATTGTCTTTGGGCCGTTCTGTTGCTGAGGTGCCATCATCAGTCTTTTTTTGAGAAGACATTGGCCATCATGGTGTTTTACAGCAAGAGAGCTTTTTAGGATTATTTAAAAACATCTCATTAGATTCCTTCAATTCCTTAGAAAATAAGCTGGTGTTGATGGCACCATTCAGGACATTCTGTCCTGAAGACACGTTCACAATGACTGTGACAATTTCTGTGGATGAAGCAGTCTGTATGTGGTCCAAGTACTGTGGTTCTCTTACACCCTACTGTTGGGGTTTTGGGAGTTCCCTTTTTTCTCTTGAGGAATTTTCTCCCATATATGTTACTGGGACAACAAATTGCTGGGTACTTGGGAGAAACAAAAGAACTGGCCGGAGCGCCCCCTGCAGCCGCGGGGGAACTATCGCACCTGCCCTGCTCACCGGGAGCCGCCAGCGCCCCTGCCGGCTGTGACTGGAACTGCACCAGAGGGGAAAGGGCCTGACAGCCAAGAGAGGCTGCACTGGGTTTGTGCTTCTGTTTGCTGTCACCACTGTAGTTATTGCTGTTTGTTTGCTGTTTATAGATCTGTATTTTAGTAAAGAACTGTTATTGCTATTCTTTATATCTTTGCCTGAAAGCCCCTTAATTTCTAAATTATAATAATTCAGAGAGAAGGGGGTTGCATCCTTCACTTCAAGGGAGACTCCTGTCTTCCTTAACAGGCATCTGTCTTTTCAAACCAAGACACCTACATGTCAGCTGGAGGAACAAAGTTATCATTGAAGATGCTGTTTTTGAGAGATTACTATTTGTTTTCATCCTCTTTTGTGGTGATGACTGTGGAAGGGAAAAACACAGGTAAGTTGATCTTTGAGATTATGATGGTCTTGGAAAAGGAGCTGCCTATTTGGAGCCACCAAGCTTTGCCTATAAAGGCAAAGCTTTGTTAGCTCTCTAGGAGTCAGATCCACTGGTCACTTGTACATCTTCATTAGTGTTCTGCTTACGTATTTAAGGAAGGGCTTGTTTTCTTTCTCTGCTAGAGATTGTTTTACAGCCGGAACCTATTTGAACTCCTCCTTGGACACTGTGGATAACCCCAAAAAAGGTCTCTTATTTTGCATCCTTTTTAGTGTTTTGATTACTGCCATTGTGAATAGAAACCAAGTGTTTGATTGCAGACTGGTTGTCATTTTTCAAGTCCCTTGGCACCTTATCAGTTTCAGCCAAGAGCAAGTGATACTAACTCCTTTTTCTGCAGACACTGCAGCCTCCTTCTCTGTTTCTTTCTTACAGACCCAGTAGTAGTGGGCCTGTTACTATTGCACAGGCCTCTACAGATAGCAGCTGCTTATCTGAGTTCTTCTCCTGCTAACAGCATACTTGAAAAAAAATGACATGGGACTCAGTCTCCATCAGGACACCAGTTGAGTTTGGAAGAGATCCAAATTGTCTGATCACCTGTACAGTATTCCTTCCTTAGAGGAAGTGTGTATGAGCTCATTCTAACTTCTGTCCCGAAGTAGTGTCTTTTAGGGAACTGTTTTTATCCCCATACTGAATACTGAACACTGAGAGTCATACTTCATCCTCAGCATTGCTAAGGACTTTTCTTTTTACACTAGTGACATCTTATCAGAGTTTGGTTGTCTTGGTGGTGAAAGATGTGAGGTTTCACCCATTTATGGTGGAAAAACTGTTTTCAAGTTATATCAAGTCTGTTTTGGAGACAACAAAAATGACATTTTCATTTGTCACTTCACTATGATCCATCAGAGCTCAAGCTCTACCGGTTGTTGGGAATGCTTAACATTTGTCAAGCATCCCCATGGAGTGACCTTACCTTCTCCATAACAAAAATCATGCTATTGTAGAAGCACCACCAGAGGTGGATCAAGGGGGCAGAGGGGATCAGAATTGCTATGGGAAGGATTCAGAGACCCATAAGTCTATAAGACCCTATAAGTCTGTGACAGCTACTTGTTAGTGTTAAATAAATATGTTGCACAGTGTTGAATACACATGAACAAGCTTCTGAACCAAAAAAGGAATTTACTTTACCTCCTTTGAGATACACTGTTCAAACATACATTTCCCCTGTCCCACATCCTTCCTGGTATTCACCTTGTTGAGATCTTGCAACAGAATTAACAAACCAGCCTCATGGTTTGTTATTTTATCTGTCCATCAGGTGGGATGAAAGTAGCACAGGACTGATTAAGAACAAAAAACCTGTTACCCAGCTTTGAATGTTAGTATGTTGTAAATATAAACCTTGGGTGCATTTCTGCTCTTAAAATGACCTCTCTTACCTTATGACTGAAGGAGAATCTAAATATAGCCAGCATTGTTGTCTGGCGTGCTGCTTTGGAGCTCGCTTAACATATATGCACATCCCACTGTGTTTTTCCTTTTGGTGATTAATTCCTGTATTTTGGGTTCTCTATTACACTTTAAATGATTGCTTCACCAAATATCAGTCCTTTAGTTATCTAGGGGGTTGTTTTATAGGGCCTAGAAATCACACTAGCGCAGATGTTACTCTTCCCCTTTTTGGTATGAGCTTTAATTGCTAGTCGACCTGAATCTCTTTATCTTTTCTTTGTACGAATCTGAACATTTCTTTTTTCTCTCCTACTCTGCTTGTTTCCCCAGTGCACCTGTTGAGATTAAGTGTTGCTGTATCCTTTTTTTTCTCGGAACTACAGAACTAACATATATTTGTTATTTGTTATTATCTCCTTTGGAAGGAGCTGTTGATCTAGGCTGGAATTTGAGAAGACTTCCAGGAAGCTAAAAGGAGAGCTATTTCAGGTCATTTTTCCATGGTAAACAAGGTGGAAAGGGTTAAGAATCTTTGTCCTGAATGATTTTAATATCTCCTTGTTGGAGAGAGTGTGTTGGCAAATGTTTAGCTGCACTGTGCAGCTAATGTGCTTAAGGGGAACATGCTGTCATGTTGGAGTGACTTCTGCCTTTTCAAGTAAGATGAGACAATTATCTCACTTAATCTCATTTGTACAATATGTTAGAGAATATCTCCTGAGAATTCATGTACCAAGCCAGCTAATCTGTGAGTAGTTTGTAGGAACTTTTACAAGGGTTAGTAAACCATAGGATTTTTCTAAGGGTAATCTTGGCAGTTGCAGGTTGAGATGCCGTGTTTCAATTCAGTATCATCTGGCAGAGGACTCAGACTGTCAGCTTTGCTCACTCCTTCTCTTAGCTGCTACATTTTCTGTGTTGCTCCCTGCCTCATTCCCCTCTTCACAACACATTGTTACGCCACTTCCATCTTCCTGCCACTGTGCTCCTGTAAGGTATTTTCCTCCATAAAATTCATCCCCAGTTTGAGAAGTGCTTTCCTAGCTCACCTTGGAGCAGTGTGTTTGGGTGGCTGTCTTTGGTTTCTTGGAACCTTCACTTGTTTGTTGACAGAGTCCTGAATGGCTGTAAGTGCTATTAATCCTCTTTCAGGGGTTAAGGACTGAATTTTGAAGTCTAAGGAGGCCTTGTGATTGTTCAGGTCAGAAATGCAGGAGGGGGAGAATTCTTCAGATAGACAGCAGTTGTTAAAACTGTGTTACTAAAACAGTGATCAAATCTTGGTTCTGTAAAGCAGACAGAGCTCTTGACAAACTTAAGATGTTTTACAGGTATCTTTATTTTGCCTATTAGCTGTGATTTGGTTCGCCCTAAGCCAGGCCAGGAGACACTTCAGTGACAGAGTCAGAGAAGTGGGTATTTGCTTTATTCAGCGCTGGGTGTGTGGGGGATCGCTCCTCCAAACACACACACCAGTACCTTCTACAATACAGTACTTATGGGTTAAATCATGAATATTCATTACATTCATTAGGACAGGTGTGGTTATACAAATTATTCCCCGTAAGCCATTAGCATACGGGTCACGCATGCGTTGTGTGTCCTGGTGGTCGCGCTGAGGAAGGCTTCTCCTCTTCCTCGGGGGTCTCTGCGATGAAGATCAGCAGTCTTCCTCATAGTGCCCTTTTCACCTTTCTCCCTGGGGCATGCGTAGTCCTTTGAGGAACGATTCAGCAGTTTCTGAGATGATCTTTGTCCCTTCTATCTTGACAAGATCAGAGCGAATCCTACTTCCAAGGTTTTGCAATTAACATTTGCTGTCTGAGTTAAGATTTCCTGTCTCCTCTTGTCCCCCCTATCTTGACAAGATTAGGGTAAATTCAGCTTCTTAGGTTTTATACTTAACGTTTGCCGTTTTCTAATAGTTAACTGTGCTTGCATGAGTTACCCACTGACTACCCTTTACTCAGATTAAGGAAATGAAGAAATGTATTTGTTTCTTCAGAAATAAGAGTCTTTGGTACTAGCAGACAGTCTTCTGTTCTCTTTCCTTGTCCTGTTCCTTCTCTTAGCAGGCTAAATAGCCTGCTGATTTATGTTAAGCTAACTATGGTTAGCTAAAAATGTGTCTGCAATGTAGAGTATGTACACGTGTGCTTAGCATAATCATTAGTGATCAAAGAGACCTGTGGTCTGGTGGAAGACTGTTTTAGGAACAAAACTGCTCTATTGCACAGTTGTAAATCACTTACTAGAGAGGAGTTTTATAAAAACTACTTAATTGTGGAAAGTATAGCAGAGCACTCTGGGGACATTTTGTTTTGGATAGCCTTAACTAATAATAGGGGTCACACACGACGTAAATCCATTGTAACATGTTAGTTTATGGCTGGTCCTTCTCAAGTGGTGCCCTGGGATTTCTCTGGTACTGTCCTATTCCTGTAAGTTTTGTCACTGTCACTAGTCCTCAGTACAACGTCACGTGTGCCACCACGTGTGACTACCCAAGTGATAAAGCTGATAAACACCATAATCCTGCGAAGGGTTTTAGGAACACAGCTACCAGGAGGATCATCCCTCTGCCCCTCTGTGCATCACTGTGCCAGTGCACAGTGTACAGTTCTGGTGCAGCTGTGGGATTAACCTTATTTTGGAGCTGTTCTGGCTGGAAGAATAGCCTCACGTAAAGCAAGACTTGCATTTCAATCTTTTACAGACTGATGTAGCTCGTGACCGAAAGGTGGATGGGATAGGAATGAGCTGTGGGACCGAAAGCTGGCAGGACAAAGAAAGTTTAATTCGTTTGGTAGTATGAAATCATAGAATATCCTGAGTTAGAAGAGACCCACAAGGATCATCATGTAGGTCCAGTTTAAATGCAGACCCACCAGAGCCAGGATCTCTGTGGAACTTTGTAATAACTGAAGGTTAGCCTGCTAGTGTCTGTAAAAAGGCAGCAAGACTTCACACTTCACTGGCAGCCAAGCCGTGGAACTCTTGACTTAAGTGCAAATAATAGCGCAGCATGAAACAGCTTGGTGTTGATGTTAACCGTTACGAAAAACGGCACAGCATAATGCCAAGGCCACTTCTCCTGTCTTTCCTTCCTCTGCCCACCATCACATATGCTTCCAAATTTTTACTAGGAATTTCCTTTTTGAAGTTCATTGATACAGTTGCCAGCATAGGCACACAAATCTGTGTGCTGTCATTGTGCTAGTCGCAGTGACAGGTCTGCGCTCCAGTCAGAGACAGCAAAAAGAATATCTGAAGCCATTGAAGCTCTGAGCTCTTTGTAATGCAGAACCATTGCCTTAATTCCAAGTACTGCAGCCTTAGTCTCTGGGCATTTAGCTGTGAAATGCAAGGACCTCTCCCTACATCCAGTCCTTAGGAGGAGGGTACTTTAGGGTTAGCATTTCCTTTTCTTACTGTACATTCTGTGTTTTGCATGCATATCTCTTTGGTTTTAGTAAGGGTTTTATATAAATACAAGTATAGCTTCTGTGTTTTACTGGAGAGTGTTAATAGAAAAAAGTTCACAGCGCAGTCATGCTAAGTAAACGTTTTAAAGGAGAGGCTAGTTGAAATCAGATCTTTAGCTTTGCAGCTTGTCTCGTGCTAGACTCTCAAGGGAGCAGCATTCCTAATCTTCCTTAATAATGTAGCAACACTTGGTAATCTGACTCCATTAGCTCCTAAAGTAATAGCCCACGATTATTGAGGTGTGTTTTACTTTGCTAAGGTGAAAGGTGAGGTCTGCTTTCCTGAGCACATGTATTTACCTGTTAAAATGGCCACAGCCTCTGGCTTCTTTGAGGTGATTGTGTGACTTTGGATAAACCTGGTAAAAGCGATACTGAAATGTAGTTGCAATTTATATTTTCGTCCTGAGACTGATGCTTCTGGTTTTGCATAAAGCCATTTAAATAGCAGACTAAAAGATATCCATTGCCTCCCACTGCCTATATTTCTGCCAGATCCCTTCTAGGGTTGTGTGGTGCTGCCAATATTGTCATATTGCTATATGTGGGAAGGACAGAGATGGGGCAGGCCAAATTCCCCAAATCCCAGCACTGGTGACAGTCACCTCAGCCCTACCAGTGGTTTGCAAATACCCTGCTCAGGCCATCCCTGCAAAGACTTTTCCTTTCCTACTATATTCTCTGGGCAGCAGTAGTAGCAAGGCTGATAGGCAGAGTGCTGAGAGTTACTAAGACTGTGATGATTTTTTTAGGGCACTTGCATGTGATACTAAAGCATGTGCTCTGCTCAGCTGCTAGTTTTGATCTGTTGTGCCTTTGTGTTTTATAGCAGTGAGAGGAGTTATGTGTGGCTAACAGCAAAGCTTTCCTTTCTTGCCTCTGGGATTTTGTTTTTGCCCTAGATTAAGAATGCATGCAGGTGAGGATTGAAATACCTAATCTGAAGTAACTCCAAAATAATGTCACTTTCCTTCATTCTAGCAGTGGCTCTGTGTCAGGAGTATTAAAGTAGTTTTATCTGTCACACACCCTACTATGCAAGCAAGAGAGAAACCCAGGCAATTTTCTTGCCATTTTAGATTGTGATGGAAATGAGAGCAGCTCCTTTATTGCTAGAATATGGTAGACATATATTATTGTTATGGCAATGTGAGCTATTATTGTTAACTATTTTTCTCTTACAGTTCACGATCTGCAGAGCTTTGGACTTGATAATGTAAGTGTTCCTAAGGCAGTGGCCTAGTTCTCTTAAACTATTTTCCTTCTGGATTTCTTTCCCATTGCCACATTGACATCCTAGATTGCAGCAGATTTGGCTTTATGAGTCTAAGCAGAACCTGGGACCTGCTTTCACAGAGGGTTCTGAAATACATTCTGGGACATTTGCATGCTGCTTGGTGAGCCTGTGCCTCTCTTCCTGAGCCTGCCTTTCTCCTTAATCTATGCTTCACAGTTTGTGAAGGTTGATAATGTCACAACTGCTTCTGGATCTCTTGGAGTTTACCTTGTGTTCTGAGGTCAGCTCATACCTGTGCCTCCAAGGCAGCTGATAGCATGTGCTCCTATGGCAGCAAGAGGAGAGGGTGGGAGAGCCTGCTCTGTAGATGGGAGGAAAGGGCACCAGGATATGAGGATTTCCAGCAAGAGAAGGAGAAATTCCTCATCTTGAAATCTCCTATGAATAAAAAAGAAGAGTAAATGTTTTGGACTTTACTGTTAGGATGCACAGAGAAAGGGAGCACCTGCCTCTATAATAGAGCCATGCTCAGAAAAATATACAAATAATGAACTTCAGGTCCCTTACCTTCCCCTTTGTGTGCTGTGCAACTGCTTGAGTTATTAGCATTTCCATTTCAGATCAATATGACGCACTATATCAAACATCTCTCATTTGGAAGGGACTATCCAGGCATTGTGAACCCTCTGGATGGGACAGCCGTCACTGCACAGCAAGGTAAAAGCCAGCTGAGAGAAGTCTCCTTTTTAAGTGTCTGTATTAAAAAGTGTTAGAACAGGAACAAAGTTCCCAGTTTTAACAAGAACTCTGACAGTGTTATGTGAAATGTGACTCCTCCACCTTGTGCTCTTTCTGGAGCAGCTGTCTCCATTCACCTGGAAGAAATCTGCCACCATGTTTGGATTCGGTGACCTTTCTGAAAGATATCTCTGTTCTGTATTTGTGGATGCACAACAGCAGGTACAGCACATCATTATTAGAGGCCTTCCTCAGATGTTGTTCAACATCTGTTAGACACCTGTCTAACTACCACATGAAGTAAGAGAGAACCAGAAAATGCAGGGTAGAGAAAAAAGGCCTAATTGGTAGTTGCTGGAGTGCTGTGGTGTCTGCCTTACCTTGACATACCCAACAGTAAGAGCTTGAAAAGCTGCAGCAGAGTTGAAACAATGCTGATCTTTTCCAGATAGCTCCAGATTTGCTGGCGCAAGAACAAAAGACAGTTTTCTCCTCATTGTTCTTGCTGTGCATGAGTTTATTTCCACAAGCCTGTTTTTCTATGTAAGGTCCTTTACATGCCACTGCAAAGTTTTGGGGTTTTTTGATCCACTGAAGTCTGAAAAGTTTGTCCTTGCAGGTACTTGGAGCTATGTGTAGTAAAGCTTGGAGAAGGAAGTGATTTGCTTTGAAGTAGTGATAGGATTGTTAGTCCTACCTGAATTTATTCTTTTAAGTTTTCTAACATTGATTTTAGTCCTTGTACCCAAATCAGAGGATGGCGTTAAAAAAAAAGTACAGAAAAATTAAAAGGCGACATAATGTTCAATACAATTTGATGCTGTAGTTTAGCCTGTGGAGTAACAAGCTATCTGGGAGGGAGGGCCTGTAGCTGACTGCTAAATTTCTGCTTAAGCTCAAGCTTTTCATCCTGAGCCTCAGGGAGCCAGTTGGTAAATTCTTGAAGACATACTCCAGTAAAGAAGTAGAAGAAGTAGATTGCAGGTCAGATTTATGTTTATAGCAGCTAAAGATACCATATGCAAGAATTACTTCTTCTGTAGAAATGGATGAATGTTGCGGTGGATCCCCCTGGCCCCCCCCCCCCCCGATGAATAATCTTCTCTAGGTAATTTCATAGGAAAAAGGTTTTTTTCATGCATTCTGTTATCCTTAAGAGAACTGAAGTAACAGGCTGGTCTGAGGCAACAGAAGGGGTTCTTCTATTTTTTTCTTCACTGGTCCAGGTCTTCGTTTTCATCTTCTGATACAATAAATGCCATGCTTCCACAGGAATAAACTGCAGTGTTAATTGTAGTTGATATAAGATACCCATTTAGACCTGAGTATGTTTTCTTAGGGCCATGTTGTTAAAAATAAGAAATCTTCCTGAGCTAGAATTGAATTTTCAAGAAGTTTTACTAGTAAAGCTATAGCAAGTTTGTAGGTTTTCCATTTAGTCAAGGACAAAATGCCTTGTTTCGGTTTTGGTTGGAGCAGAAACGTGTTTTACTTTGGCAAAAGGAAGACTCATTTCTGACAGTAACTTTACTGTCCTTGAAAAGCTCCAGCAGCTGTTGTGCAGAAAGATGTTCCCTGACAAGTTGAACAAAACTAGTTTATGTCTACACAAAAGGTTCCAGCTTATTGCTGGATATTAATTGTGTCTCTCCCTGTCTTTGCTTATAGCTTCCATGATGTTTCAATATTTTGTCAAAGTGGTCCCCACTGTGTATAGGAAAGTAGATGGTGAAGTAAGTACCCTTTTCCCTGTTTGACAAGTGAAAGCCTTCACTTTCTTCTCATATTCTTGATGCTGACAGTAACTGTAGATCCAGACTGTGTTGCCAGGTGTATACCAGGGACTGTGTTGTACATTCAGCACTTGGATCCCCCAAGTATGGAATTTGGTAAAGAAACCAGAATAGTATCTTTCTCAGCTTGGATTGTAATTTGTGTCTGATAACTTCGTAGGGATGACAGAACATAATTTCATTTTACAGAAACCCAGTTTAATTGCTCTAAGAATTGGACTAGTATGAACAACATGTAGAAGAATGGCAGGGCACAGAAGAATGCTGGAGGGTGGTCTTCATTTATGTAAAGATGGGCTACCTCTGTCTTTCTCCACTCTCCTGCCTTTATGTATTGTTTCCTTTTTGCTCACTCTTGATTATTATGGCCCTCTACCATCAGTGCTGGCTCCTGAAGTATTCTTAGCAGGATTGCATGTTGGTAGAGGATGACTTAGAGTTGAGAGGGACAGCTTAAGCCATTATGTGTAAGCAGAGACCAAATAGTCCAGCCGTGTTGTGATGCATCCCTCATACTATGGGCTAGCTGTGGCTTTAACTGTTAGCCTATAGTAAAAATAGACCTGACCTATAGTAAAAAAATACCTGATCCTCATAGAGCTCTTCATGACTCTTTCCAATGTCAGGCTGCCCACATGGGCAGGGCTACACTGATGTGGTTCACTGAACTCATGTTTTAGTAGCCTTTCCTATTCCCTGTTAGCAAAACATTGTTTGCTTTGTTTGTTTCATGGTAGGTGGTAAGGACTAACCAGTTTTCAGTTACACGACATGAGAAAATAGCCAACGGGCTACTGGGAGACCAGGGTCTGCCTGGTGTCTTTGTGCTGTATGAACTTTCACCCATGATGGTGAAGCTGACAGAAAAACACAGGTAAGAGACATTTCATTTTATTTTGTTCATCCTTCATTGATTTTATCATTTTGTGTAGCTTGAAACTTCACCTTCACTTAGACATGACAGTGCAAATGCCTGAAATTTATCCAAGCCCCTTCCCAGCTGATGGAGAGGAAGAGGTGCTCACTAATGTCCTTCCTCTCCATGTGAGCCCTGGTTAGGGACTTGATTTTTTCTGTTACTATGTAAAGCATTGTAATCCAGTATCAAGATAGAAAAGGAAAGTGATGCGAGGAGCAGAAGTGTGATATAAAGGTTCTTGGTTTGGACTTTTAACGGGAAGACTAGATTTACAGAGCATATCCATCTTACCAGCAGCACCCACACAGTCCAACTGATTCCTTACTCTGCATTTTCTATAGCTTTTCTACATCTTGCAGCCAGTGTGGAACCTTTTCTTCTCTCTGGATTAATGGCCGGCATGTAACTGCAGGGGAAGGGAAGGGGTTGTAGCTGTCCAATATTTGATGTTCATAATGGGGGACAGACAGTGTATCTTAAAATGTATTAATGTGCATAGCGATTCAGTTACTGTGTTACACAAGCCTGCTGTGCATTCTGACTGAGTTGGAATGAATAATGTCTTAGGGATTAAAAGCGCATTTTCTAGGTTTATAAATTCAGTACTTCCTCTCAGTGCTGCTGACTAAAAGTACCAGTGACAAACTCCATTCTGTAGCCAATAGGAGTTAATTAATTCTTTAATCTGAGAATTGTCAGGTATGAATATTTAGGTAATGCATACTTATATAGTGTGATGAACATTATTATAATTATTAGTTAATTGTTATGTTACCTGACATTGGTATCTGAGCTCATGCTAGTTGTTCAAATTCTAGGTCCTTTACTCACTTTCTCACTGGAGTTTGTGCCATTGTTGGAGGCATATTTACAGGTATTGCACCTTTCTATCATTTTTCTTTCCAAAGTGTAAACATTTACTATCTTGCTCTTTCTAAAGTTTGCATGTCTGGTAATAAATCCTCGTTTGACAGAGATGATTTCACCCTTTGGGAGGCAATACAACATATTCTGCAGAACCACAGGAGTGGCATCAGACTGTAATTAGCACTGGAGACTTACTGGAGACTGTAGATGATGTAGATCTAGCATTTCATTTCATTAGATTTGTAGACCTGTCATAATATTTCATTCTGATGCTCTACAGGACGTTTTGTTTTGAAACAAAGCTGTTCTTCACAGACCATATGAAACTGTCTTTACTTGCATTCTTGGCCAGCTTGAGTCTGTAAGCAGCTAGTTGCTTTCATGTGGAACCAAAGCCGGTAAAATCTGTGAATCCAGGTTGCCATGGGCATAATATATATCTCAGAGATATCAAACTGTGTTCCCAGATGTAGGAACTCTGGCAACTGTTCTGCAGGGACTAGATGGGGTCTTGTGAGGAGAGGCTGTTCCTGCATATCCAAGTATCTGCACTTTACTCTTGGTGCTGGCTTCTGGAGTAGCTAATCAGTATCTGCTCAGATTTGTGCATGGGAACAACCTTGGTCCAGCCTTGCTCTCCAGGTAGTAATCCAGGGTGCTCATAGTCAGAGATGTGGGTGTTAAGGGGCCAGCCTGATGATGTGGTCAGGGACCCAAAAAGCCAGTTACTGTGTCACATAACGTGTATCACGTACCTATAACATCATACCTTTATCTGCAAGGTTTTCCCATCATCTGAGGTGTCACAGTGCTCAGTTAACCTGACACTTTTAAACAGAATTTCTGTCCGCAGTAAATTTTATCCTATTCATCTCTGTGGTTTGAAAAGGCTTTCAAAAATTACTTTCGTGACAAATTCAAGTGCCCTTTAGCACTGACTGAGTTTGACAGCCAGTTCATGTTTGCTGCCATACACTATGCTCAGACTCTCTGTATTCTAGAGATCAAATCAACTGGTGGCCAGTTAGGCTAATTACCTGTACTAATAATAGTGTGGCCAGCAGGACCAGGGCGGTGACTGTCCCTGGCTGCACACTGGTGATGCACCTTGAATCCTGGGTTCAGTTCTGGACCCTTCAGGACAAGAAAGACATTGAGGTGCTGCAGCAAGTCCAGAGGAGGGAATGGAGCTGGGAAAGAGTCTGGAGTGTAGGTCTGATGAGGAGCAGGTGGGGGTACTCACCCTGCAGAAAAAGAAGCTCAAGAGGGACCTTTTCGCTCTCTACAGCTACAGGAAAGGAGGTTAGAGCCAGGTGAGGATCAGTCTCTTCTTCTAAAAGGGACAGGACGAAAGCAAATGGCCTCAAGTTGTACCATGGAGGTTTAGGCTGGATACTAGGGAAAATTTTGTCATGGAAAGGGTTGTCCAACTGTGGCACAGGCTGCCCAGGGAAGTGGTAGAGTCACCCTCCCTGGAGGTATTTGAAAGACGTGTAGATGTGACACTTAGGGACGTGGTTTAGCTGTGGGCTTGGCAGTGCTGAGGATAGTTGGACACTGACCATATGGCATATGGAGGAATAATTAAATTATTTGAACTGATCCTGGTACTGAATTGGAAATTAGAATTTAAAGACACACCTGCATTTGTGGCAAAGTATGTAGTGATTGTGATGATGATGCTGCTTTTTTCTGTTAAATCATCTACACAAGTGGGTGAAGTGTCATCTGAAGGTGTCATCTGAAGTATTACTCAAAGACCAAGTATTAAGTCCAATAATTCCATATTATATAGTAATAAACAGAAGATTCAAATCGCATTTTAGCTGCAACTCTTTGTATAGTATTGAAATGTATATCTTCATGTGTGGCCAAGTAATCATTTACTTATTCCTTAGATTGAGGTTTTGAATAGAAGACTATGAAGCTTTATAAAATCCTATCACTGAAAAAAGACTCTTTAGCAGCCTTTGTGTTCCCTCTCTGGCAGGAGCTCAAGGTTCCTGTCCTGTGAAAACCGTGGTTGTCTGGGGTTTGTGGTACATTAGACCCATTCTGAGTTTTTCTGTGGTCACAAACAAGTACTGAATTAATAGGCTTCTTCAGGGCCAGAGAGGTTTGGGGAAAATACTGCAGAAAGAATTAAAGGCAGTGGTTTGTATTGCTTTGTGTCTGGTGGGTATATATTGCAGTCTCCAATAAAGGGCATCCGTCAAGGGCAGCATATGGTATTTTTAAGCTTACTGTGAAATGAGCAAGAAATGGGAAACATTGGCAAAGCTGAGTCAAAGCAACAGTGTGGCATAAAGCTCTCCATATCAGCTTCCTTTCCAAATTCCAAATTGAGAATCATCAGTAAACACATATGACTCAGCCTGTCTCTTTTACTTCTGAAAAAGAGATCTTTTCTAGAGAAGCATGATCACCTCTGCCCTTCAGGCTGGGTCTTTTCTGTCATGAGGAGATGAGGACTTTACTCTTCTGAGCAGCAGCAGCAGCAGAACCTTTTTCTGTCTGGTGGACCTGGGACTCCTTTCCTCTGGCAGCAGGGTTTGTGTTTTCTTTCCTTGGGAGTTGTTCTCTCTTTGAGGCATGTCTGACTTCATCCATTTGGTTTTCTCCTTTTAGTTGCAGGTTTCATTGACTCCTTGATCTATCACTCAGCACGTGCCATCCAGAAGAAAATTGAACTTGGGAAGACAACATAAATAAGCAGTGACCTCACCCCATTTACAAACAAACAAAAAAACTAGTAAAACCCCCAAGCCTCCAAGGAGAACTGAACAGTCTCTTTGAAACACAAGTGATCTTCTGAGTGCACAGGAGAAGAGGTTCGGAATTTCCAGATGGCCCTAACCACTCATGTATTACTGTGCCCTCATTCTTTGGCCTTAGTTTGTGGATGGAATGACTTGAACCTTGCTGCTGTAAAGATTAGCTATCATATCTGGCTGTGCAGACCCTACTGTCAAACTCCTTTTGTGTCAGTCCATGTTCCTCCAGTTCTGTTCCCCTTCCCAACAGAGATGCTGGAGATACTGCATTCTGTTTGCCTCCAGAAATAATGTACTTTATTATCAAGAGACCTGTAATGAATTGAAGTTGCCATCAAATAAGCTTTCTAGCAACACCATCAGGGATTTTTAATTTTTCTTTAAAATGTTTCTGGGTGTGCTGATGCTGTATATCAGACTTCTGTGAAAATGTGCTGAATCCCATCTGTTGCCTTCCAGCCATCTTGGGCTGCATGGGTAGCCTAAGCATTTGGGATGTACTTTCTGTGCTGGGGGAGCTCCCAGTTGTTCTTCTTATGAAAAATGCAAGTTGATGTTTCAGCAAAAAAAAACCACAAAAAAGTGTCTGGAATTTTAATAAATTTTTAATTTTTTTTCCCTTGGTGTGTATTTTGAAATAATGTCCATCCTCTGTTCTGTTAAGGCATATGGAGAAATAATTAAATTATTTGAACTAATCCCAGTACTGAACTGGAAATTAGAATTAAAAGACACACCTGCATTGTGGCAAAGTACGTAGCGACTGTGATGATGGTGCTTTTTTCTGTTAAATCATCTACACAAGTGAGTAGAGTGCTTGGTGTGTGAAACTATATTGGGAGAAATTTGAAAATAATGAGGAAAAAAAGTTGTGAATTCTTGCCTTATTTGAGGTAAAACAGATTGATTACTCTTAAATTTCGTGTCTGGATTTGCTTTGAAATGACTAATCTTGGTCTAAGCAATTGGACAGGCACAGGATCAGATACTGCAGAGAGAAGGCTGTTTTATAATTCATTTTAAAGCAGGTTTTGCTAGGTGGTGGTTTTTTTAATTAGTTGAACTTACCTATAAACTAGGGAGTCTAAAAAACTGCTGTTTTTTCGGCTGGGGAGATAAGCAATTTCTGGTGTGGGTAAGGAGAATGATTATCTTCAAGCAAGAATATTGAAAAACAGGTTTGTTTTAAAAATGTCTTTTTTACTAGACTATATAATGAATTCAGTGGGTCAGGATCACACAGTACTGCTACAGCATGAGGAAGGGAACACAGGATCTGTATGTTTCATCAGGAACAAAAAGTGACCTGAACAGCTTCAATTGGTTGTCAGAGCACCCAGCTCTGTAACTAAATTTGTAAGAATAGTCAGGAGAGAGAAGATGAATGGAAGTAATGCAGCAAGAGTTTAACCCACAGTGAAACAGTTATCACTGGCTTGTCCTTGATAGGAAAGCTAATTGCTTGTAAACTTTAGAAAAGCATTGGACACCGTTGCTCACAGCACTCCTGAGCACCTAAAGAAAGGTGAAGGGAAGGTGCAGGTACAATACTTTTATTCATCATGGGAAAGTGAAATAGTGGAGAGAAGAAATCAAAAACACAGAAATGGAGATTCTACCTGGAGAGACAGAAAATAATGAAGCTAATAGTTAAGTAATACAGGCTTCTGCTATCAATAGGAAGGATATGAGTATGAGTGATTTTAATATATTGAAAGCCCATGTAATTAAGAACCGTGATAAAGCTGAGTCTGGATCAAGGATGTTAGTGATTGAAAGTGATAAAAGATCCTGCTAACCCTGCTTTGGAGGAGAAAAACCTCCTTTGGGGAGCTCAGCCCCCAGGTCTGCAGTCTTGTTCTGCAGGGGTGCCCTTTTCAAAGATGTAAGGGGTCCAAAAGAAAAGGAAATGGTGGTTCACATGCATTTTCAAAGTTTATTCAACATAAGATCATTTCAAATTTATTTTATTCTATTGTCTTCTGTCTCCTGTTTGATTTTTCCCTTCTTACTCTTCCTTGATACCATTTTAAATAATATTTTCTTAGCTAAAGACTGTAAGAATAAAAGTCTTAGTAAAAGACTGCTCGGTGAAGGGGGCATCTTCCTTTCCTGAGAACAACCATAAACCCCCCCCCCAAAAGCCATCTGTGGGTGGAAATGTCAGCTCTGTCATTCTGACAGCCACGTTTGAGCAGCTACTCTCCACTACTGGCAGCCAGTGGCTTCACAGCCCTGCAGGGCCACACACTTCAGGGCTCACAGACTCCGTGCCCACCTCCAGCTCCACCATCTCCCCTTCCTCCCTCCCAACCAGCATGAGCAGAATCATGTCCACCGTATGTCCAGCTAAATGCAAAATGCCTGGTGCCATGGGAGAATGGCACCCACCGCACCGAGCTGGTAGGACCAGCACAAGCAGTACTGAAACCCTGCAAATTGCAGGGTCTGTGAGCCCAGGTGATGGGGAGGAGCAGCAAGCTAAAGAGCTAGGAGAGTCACTGGCAGTGCACTTTGGCCCATTCCTAGCCAAACCACCTGGCTTCAGTTTCTTGGAAATGCATCACTTGTAGAATACAATCCTGCCTTCGTATGCCAGTCTCTTGGTGAAGCTGAATTCAACTCTCATCCTGCGAAAGGCTCCGGACCAGCAGTTTTTTTCCCAGTAGTGGTGCCAGTTCCCTTCACTGTCTGCTCTGAAGCCAAACACGGAGACCTGTGCATATGCCAACAAGAGCCATTGCTGTGTGGATGCTGGGGCATCTGCAAGCATATGGACAAGCAGTGCAGGGGAGGTACATTGGCAGTGCCTGGTCCCACTGGCTGTGCTCACCTGCTGGCAGGTGTGCAAGGCAAAGAGCAGGGCTGTGAAGCCAGTGGAGGGGTACCAGACATGATGCTGTGTCCAGTTGTCATTGATGTACTTGAGGAAAGCTGGGCTCAGTATCAACACCTGAGTGGGGAGCGATCAGGTGCTTTCCATGCTGCAACAGGACAGCCAGCCCAGCACAGTGCAGCCTTTGGCTCTCGGCCTCTGAGGAGCTGGCGCCCACAGAGCCATTACCTTGTTTCTGTCAGCTTTGATGAACTGTTTAACTCTCACATATGTGCTGCAAAAGCAGAGACAAGCAGTGATCATGTAGTACACCCACTGTGGAGGAGGCCTCTTTCTTTGCAGAGGGTATCCATTGCCTGCCAGCACCCAGCCGAGTGGCATCCCCTGCCCCTTGGGCTAGCCAAGCAGCATCCCCTGGCCTGCCTGTAGGAAGGGACATATCAAACCTATGGCCCCACTATGGGGAGAGCTGCCATCCCACTCATAGGGGTATGGTACTGTGGGTTGCCTGAGCCCTGTGGGGACAGGTCAATGCCCAACTACCCCAAAGTACAGGGCAGAGGGATGCCCAGTACCCTTTGTGCCATCAGGACAAGTGCCAGGGCTCCAGTGACGCACCAGAACCACACTGCGCCATCTGTAGGGTTTCCAGCACAAGAGATGCCATCCCCCAAAGCTGACACACTGTGAGTTCTCCAGTGGAGAAGGAGGTAGTCACCCACTGCAGGTCCAGAAGTTTGAAGGGGATGAGGACAAGGTGGACATTGGGCCTAAGGTTCGTTGTACTCTCTGGGTACATCAAGTGACAGGTTGTTCTCATGCCAACATCCAGCTCAAAGCCAGTGGTCCTTGTTCTGTTAATCTTAAAAGACAGCAGGATGGTGTGTCCCAAAACAAAAGTGCATGGCCAGCTGGTCTCAGGCTCTTGGTCCCACCAGCCAGGGACAGCAGGTTGCCTAGCCAGCTGCAAAGAGAGGACAAGGGTGACACAAGGCCTATGTGTGTCCCAGTATGGAGGGCTCCAGAGAGCACAATCAACCAGCCACCTTCATCACAGGGTTTGTGTTGGCAGATTTCAACAGCATGGCCAGGAGCTGGGGCATGCCAGGGTACTGGGAAGACAGGAAGAGACCAAATCCCTTTAGGTGACCCACCTCAGCACCCAGTCATGAGTGTCAATTAGCAGCCTGTGGCTAGACCCTTTCAGCTGCCCCAAGTTCCCCACCACCGCACAAGTCCTGCAGTGAGATGGGTCCCACACGTCAGCAGTCAGGGTCCAGAAGACAGTGAAGAGCTGCTGAATTATGGCCTGAAGATGGACACCATTCAGGGCACCCTGCGGGGTCTAGAGGAGAAAGTACAGTGACATGCAGCATTAGTCCCTCTACCAGTAACCCAAAGGAAGACAGAACTCCATTTCTCCTAGCAGAGACCTGGGAAAGGACAGAAAAAACAGAGGGGATATTAGTTAAAGGGTGCAGAACAGCCCAAGGGCCAGGGTAAGAGGTGGAGGAAGAGCTGAGCTGTGATCTCTGCATCCCTTTATCCCCATCATATCTGTTCTTGGCCCTGCCCCGCTGCAAACAGGTTCAGGGAGCCTGGGAAGAGCCACAAGCTCCTGCCCATTGCCCCACTTACCAGTCACCACTGAACCACATCCGAGGAGAGCTCATGGTCTGTGCCCCTCAGCAGGGGCCCTATGACTGCCTTGTGGCGGGCATTGAACCACGCGGAGCTGTTGGTACGGGTGGTGCAGCAGGCAGTGGGGGTGTGGAGGAGAGAGGGAACCCAATGGACAGGCCATCTGTGAGGGCTCAGAAGCATTGCCACAGGGCCAGCAGCAGGCACAGGGCCAGCACCACCTTTGTGTACCTCTGGAACAGCATCCCACATGCTGCCTGCAGTGACATGTCACAAAGACCAGGTCAGCGACACCACAGGATGCCTTTTCACCCACCCTCTCGGCCCATCCTCCCAGGACACCCTTTTGAATGCTCACCTACCCTGAGGGAATTGAAATAGCCTAATATTAATTTACTTTTTTAACTGTTCAATGACGTTACTGCTGTATTCTGAGGCTGCCGCTGCCACCTGTTACTTCAGGCCAGACAGGGCTGGCTGGCAGCATGTCCTCTACAAGGAACTGCTCTCTGCCTGCAATACTTTTAGGGTCTGCAAACTGACCTCTGAACAAGCAGCAAAGCATCATCACCCTGGGCACGAGTCAAACACCAGCTTCCCATTCAGAGTGGTGTACATCCACCTATCAAGTGCAGAATGTCAGCAGTGAACCTTCTTCCCCATGCATGAAGAGAAGCTGGGGCAAGGAGCCCCACAGGCTCTCTGCCCTGGCTGAGCCCATGCCAGCACCATGCAGCTCCCACCCTAGTGGTCCTGGGGTTCTGCAGCTTCGAGGACACTGAATCATTGCCAGGAAGAACACTTCTGTTCTCTACCAAAAAGCAATCATGTAGCCTAAGGTCAGAGTGAAAAGGGCTTTCCATTCCTTAGGGAATGAAGTGCTCAGTGACTTAGGACTTGGCTTCTGTGGGTCAAGGCAAGAATGAGGAGCAGAGCTTCATGGGCAGCCTTCATTCCAGGGTGAGAAGACAACACAACTGGTTTGTGGAGGTGTCCCCTCTGTACTAGAAAACCCCTCATGTTCTTACAGTAGCACCCTGTCTCCCTCAGTTGCTATATGTCAGCACCGGTTCCATTTCTCCACAGAAACCATTTTCTGCAGAATGGAGCCCTAATGGACATCCGACCTGCTGCAATCAGATCTGACCCCTAGAACATGCCCCAGGGACAGGAAAACTGCTGCCCCAGGAGGTCCAGGCAACCAGCAGAGATGGGAGATGGAACAGGATGGAATCTGCATGATCCCAGGTGGTTGCAGCAGGTTGTCCCTGTGGTCAGCCTTTCCTTACTAAAAGCCAATGAACCATCACCTCATATTAAAGGGAGAAGCACAAACAAGCCATCACCAGAGCACTGGAAACCCAGATGTGGGTTCTCCCAAGCAGGAAGCTGCCATGAAATGCTGGCTCTTCTCGCCCACAGGGTCAGGGTGACTACCACAGCCTCCACACTCTCCCTGCTGGCAGTCACAAGTCCCTACGACTTATCCTTTTGTCCTCCTGCAAGCACCTACAAGCACTTGCCATGATGGAGGCAAAGAGCATCCATCTGATGTGCTGGTCAGGCCAGGTGCCAGCAGTCCCTTGGGCTGGTTTGGGCACTCATGAAGCCTCAGGGGGTTTTAAGCCATAGCTCATGGAGAGGTGCGAGCATGCTTAGGACTGTATGGTCAGCACTAGCTGCTTTGGGAAGCCCAGAGAGAGGGTACCCAGCACAGGGAATGTTTCATGTGGCTTGTTGCAATTTCCTGTGGCTAGAGCAGGCAGAGCTCTAGACAGGCAGATTTGAGTGCCCCCATATCCCTCTCTGTGCCACATGCAGCCCTCGCTCTGTGAGTGGTACCTTTCCACATGCACCTGCACAGCCCATGGCAGCTCAAGGAATCCTGCTGTCCCTGCGTCCAGAGGTGCCCCAGTCCAGAGATACTGGCCAGAAACCACCATGCCACAGCCATTCGGCCCCTGAATTGGTCTGCATTCAGTGCCATATACCTGTCTGTCCCCACTCAGTCCCAAGGAAAACTCTCAGGACATCCACAGCCCCACAACTGGGAAAGCTGCTCCTGGTGTCATGACCCTCTGGTCCACAGCCAGTTCTCCAGGTCCCCTCACCTCCCTGGAGGAAGCTCCCACTGAGCATGCATAGGTGAAGGTGATGCTTCTGGGCTCAATAGTCTCTCCAGTGTGTGTTGCAAGAGCAGAAACTGCCATGGAAGAGAAAGTGTTGCACCATGCCATGGGGGAGAACCATGGGGTGGTACAGTGAGGTCAGAGCTGCTGCCCCTTCTTCAGCAGTACCGGCCACTCTGGCATTCTGGCGTAGCCCCTCCATGCAGTCCAGAAACTGAATGCCATAGTCAGGTTCCCAAGGCCAAATCAGGAAATTAATGATTAAGAAGCTCCTCTGGGTGGGAGAAGCTGCCTGGAGTAGAACTGCCCTCTTGCCCCTGTGTGTCCTGCTGGGATGACTCACTGACACCAACAATGCAGAGCTCTCAACAGCCTCATACATCCAGTACATCACCAGGACTCTTGCACACCTGGATGTAATTTTGGCTCAGAGAGGACAGAGGAATATGAAATGGGCTCAGCAATTAGAAAAGCCAGTAGAAAAGCAGTGCAAGCTGAACTGTGAGTAATTTTATCCAAGGGGAGGTCAACACTTTGCCTTGCAAGGAGGTTTGGTGCAAAGAGGAAGTATCTAGAAACTCCAACTAGAAAAGCACTGCAAAATGCAGAGTCTATATGTTTTGGCAACAGGTTCAACGGGCCTCTGCACCACTACTGGGGAGCCAGGCAGGGCTGAGCTGTTACAAATTTTCTGGATCACACACACACAGACACACAGAGAATGAAATGTGTGGGAGGAATTAGGGACAGCACAGGCTTTGTCATGCTGTCCCTAATTCCTCTTTGCATTCTCAAGCTCAATCCTCACCACAGTCATAAAGACTGTGAATGTTGTGGAGCAGCAGCTGATTCTGCAAGAAGGAGAGAACAGCTTCATCAGACACAAACCAAAACTAGTTCCACTGTCCTGATTCCAAAGCCCCTGGCAATGGTGTGAAGAGCAAGATTGAGAGACTGGGAGGTTCCATGTGCAGAGGAAAGGAAGAAGTAGCAGGTCATCTCCTGGGAGTTTGGGAGAGGGATCCAGAAGATCCTCCCTCTGCTGGAGCATCCTTTCAGAGGTAGCTGATTCTTTGCACCAGGCCCCAGGCATGTGCAGCTGCACTGTAAGGGATCTCAGTTTCTCAGGGCAGGTCTGCACAGGGAGTCAGCAGTGCTGCTCAAAACAACTTCAAGACCAAGCAACCCAAGCAAGGTGTCCCTAAGGAAAGGGCTCTGCCTTTGCAGTGCCCTCAGGGAGAAAGTTGACCCCTGCAGCCCAGAGAAGCAGGGCGGGTGTGGACACTGCACCCTTCTCCATGTCCAGACTTCACTCTGTGACCTGCCAAAAACCTGAAATCATAAACAACGTAGGGATAGCATTCCCAGCACTTAGCGGGGAGATGCCAATGCCAAGGAATCACAGCACGGCTGAAAAGAGAAACTGCTAGGGCCAACACCTACTCAGGTCAAAAGCAAAGGGGATAAGTACTGGTAGATATGGGAGCTGAGCTGATCCTGGCCTCTGGCTACCTACCAAACTATTCATCTGAGGAAGAAGGGGTGATACATCCCAAGAACATGGATCTGGCTTCGGGAGGGATCAGTGTGGGCCAGACTGTTCTGCTGTGCTTGGTCAGATGTGCAGAGGGGGTCCATGGCTTTCAAGCACAAAAACAATCAGGCTGGCCATCTCCTCACAGCTTTCATCACAGGTAGACAACAGCAACACCCACTGTCAGGCAACACAGTGCAACAAGCACACCATCAGTCTGGGAGCTGGAAAGGGAAGGGACTGTGGACAAGGCAGAGAGCAGCTGCAGGGGGAGAGGACATGGCCAGGAAGCAGAAGGACATGGTGTGGAGGTTGGGATGAGAAGCATGTTACCAGGAGGTGAGAGATGTGCAGCTCCAAGGTGCTTCAAGAGTTGCCAGCATCAGGGTGCAGCTGCTATGCATCATGCTTGGCACCCTTCATCCCTGCCATGCTCCCCATACTGCTGAGCTCTGCTGGGATGAGGCTGGTTTCTCAATGCACCTGGAGGCTCCAGCTGACCAGATCTCCATCCTGGAGACCCTGGGGTTGCTCCTGGAAGCATTTACACCTTTGTCAAAGATCTGTGGTGTGGAAGACCCTACCTCAGCCCTCAATCTGCTACCCTGCCTGGGTGTGTGAGAGCAGGGGGCATCCTTCTACCAGAGGGCATCCATGGAAACAAACCCACAGCCTGAAACTTAGGGACAGGGTTATTCTCTTCTTCAAATTCAGCATCTCCAACAGCCCAGCAAACCCGAGAACAACCCTGGCCCAGTGGCATTGGTATCTCGCAGCCAGGGTGTGGGTAGCCCCCTGATGCTTGTCTGTGAGTGCAGTGTCCACTGTTGCAGCTCTCACAGGTCTCATAGTTCTCACAGCCCCATGTCTAAGCAAGAGGCCCTGCTGGCCTGATCCATGAATGAGACTCAGACAGACAAAGCCACCAACAACCTGATCTAGTGCTGGTAGCTGCAGACCTCCAGCAGGTCTCTTCACACCACCATGGTCTGGCTCCTTGTCCTCTTGAGCCTGTTCTGTCCTTACCTGCAGCTGGACTGGTCAAACTGGGCTGCTCGGAGCAGAGCAGTACCAAGGTGCTGGCTCTGAGGATGTGTGCTTGTGCTTGATGCCGAGGTTGCCTCCTCCTGCTCCTTGTGTCCTCAACAAAGACTGAAAAGTAGAGCCAAGCCAGTAAGGAGAGTTGGATATGGCCCCTGGGGAGCCAAACACAGAGCAAGACCAGATCAGGAGCAGTAGCAAGATGATGCTAAGCAGGGCTCCTGGGCAAAGCTCCAGGCACGAATGGGCATAGATGTCTGGGCAAGGATTTACAGATTTTCTTTCCTCTGTTTACAGGTCTGATGTTGCCTAGTTCTGTCAACTTTCTGCCGTTTCTACTTTTGGAGTCAGAGTTCTCACCATTTTCCATGTAAACAATAGCTATGTTTTTCTAACTGTAAGAATTTTTACGTACCTGTACTATGACAAAAATACCATGATAGACAATTCTTGTAGCCAATGTGTTTGTAAAGGAAGTGACCTTGTTCACCCAATCCTTGTCCTGGTTAAGGAAATTGGGAAGTTAATAAACCTCGAGAGCCATAATCTGTTGCGGTGGACCCCCCTTGCCCCCCCCACCCCCCCCAGCCGGGTCCCTGCCATGTGACTCTGGGTTTGTCTAATGTTCAAGCAGCCTGGGCTCTGATCTGCTTGGTTGTTTATCCCAGCTCTGCCCCTGGTATCCCCTTTTCCCACTCTGGGACAAAACCAACTGGACACAAAGCCTCGCCTGTTATAAATAAGGGACCAGATTATCAATTTAACAATTATCCATTTATTTTGTACTACATTGTAGCTTTGAATGTAATTTTGTGCTTTGTTGTAGCTTTGTAAGTTAGGATTTCTCTTGCAGTTTAAGAAAGAAACCCCCACTTAGTTGTGAAGAAACCGGCCTCTTATCAGGGCTTGCATTTACAACCCCCTCCTTACCCCTTTCAAAGCTGGCCTGCTGAAGAGTAGTAGATAAAGGAAAAAAGAAAAAAAAAAGAAGAGAAGAAAAGGGGCTGAATATGCAAACTAGAACCGAAAAGACCCTTGGGAGTAAAAAATCCCTAGAAAATAATAATTTAAAACGAGCCAACAAACTTTTAAGAAAAATGAACCAGGTTGCTCTATCGGCAACTACTACCTGGCCAGCTTTTGAGTTTCTTCAAGTAGTCACCCTAATGAGAAAGTCTATTGGAGCCACTGCCCTGAGGACGGCGAATTAGCACCATCACCTTCGTATACACCATCGTATACAGCCACGCCTCGTGAGGAACACTTGAAGGCCTGGCTCTATCACAGGGAGTGATAGAGCCGAATTTCCTCCTCCTCCAAGTCGAAGCTGGGGGCAACGAAGCTGGACAGAGCCCCTACCCGAGCTGATTACTTTTAATAAAGACTTAAAAAGGACCATCAGTCCTGCCCTTTTTTTATTTCATCGCCGTCTTACCCCGGCCGACTCTCACCCAGGTCGGTGCTCTGCTCCCCCCTGGGACAGAGGAAATAATTGACTTAAGATCATAAAGGAGGTTTGAGCTATATTTCTCTTCTCAACTTCTGCTTCTGGTGAGTAGCTATCGACTAACACTGGCTTAAAGTGGGGCTGCACAATCGAGGAATAATTTAGGCTGTTTGTAAATGGTTTACGATATTCCAAGACATAAGAGGCAAGCTCACCACAGAAATTAAGCAGTGGACAAGCTAGTCAACCAACAGAAATGGCTGCCCAATGTGCTGTCTCAGAACCTCTGTTCCTGAGATATTCGGGGGTGTCCTGGTTGGCCACGTGTCTCCCGGAGTTAGCCCTGCATGTGGTTTGTGCCTTACTCTGTAGCCTGTTGCTGCTTTCTGTGCAGGAGCAAGCTCTGAGCACCAGTTGCACCTCTCCCACACCACGTGGTGGGACAGAAGATGGAAAAGCAGGAGACCCATTTCACTGATTTTTTTTCTCTGGACTGGCTTTTTGTGCGGAAACCCAAGGCTTGATAAGTATTCCCCATTTATTTAGGGGGCTTGTGTCTTATTGCTGGTTTCAGTGCCTTTTCTCTCTTTTTTTTTCCCTCTCTTTTTGGCGATTTGGGATTGAGATAAGTGGTGTTGCTTTAAATATGGGATCAGAAATTTCTACCCAACACCAAGAAGTATATTTTAACATTCAAGAATTGCTTTCTTCTACTGGGCATGATTTCCCTAATAATCTAGTTCAGTCCTTTGTGCCTTGGTTTTTCAGTATTT
>JACBWW010000028.1:0-137500 GCA_020086605.1 Lanius collurio
GCTGTGAAATATTTCATGTGTAAGTGGCGAAGGGCTTTGGTGCAGGCGTCTCCCACCGTATCGAAATTCCTGGGCGAAGGCCCCCGCGCTGTGGGAAGTGGGGGACGGGGTTTGTGTAGCCAAAACAAACCAGAACCCTCCCGCAGCGGATTTCGTACCGCAGGTACCCGCCGGTGTCTCTGCCGTGGTTCCTGGCCCCTGAGGGCAGCCCGCACGCCTTCCACCCAGGTCTGGGTTGATGGAGGCTTGAGTCAGGCCGGGGAAGGACTGGGGGTTACCTCGAGATCACCCCCGGGGATCCCCAAAACGACAAAGGAACGGCGACAAGCCGCGGCAGCGGAACTGTGGGGCGCGTGGACGGAGCAAACGGATTCCCGGTTCCTGGCCCCTCCATCCGCCCCTGGATGGCGTAACCGGACTCGAGCCCCATGACGAGCCCCTTCCAGACACCATACCCGCACCTCGGTGCACAGCGCTGGGACCGGGGGAGAGATGCTCCGTATTCCCCGAAAGAAGGGATAGTGGGGGAAATCCTGTGCCTGGGGGCTGGGCCCCGTCGGGGCCGCGGGGTGCTTGCACAGACCCAACACAGCCCCAGCAGTCCCGGTTCCTCCCCGCCACCCGGCAGAAGTGAACAGGGAAATTAACATTTTCCTCCTTTTTTCTCTCCCCTTCCTCCGGAATCCGCAGGACTAGACTTACTCCCTGCTAGCCCCATGACTTCAGGTATGTCGCGACAGCCAAGTGCCCGAGCAGCGGCGTGATCTCCCTCACCACGACTCCTCCCCGAGAGGCGCCCCGGGGGATCTCCCTGGCGGAGCGGGGCGGTGCAGGCACTCGGGAAGGTGGTCGTCGGGGTTGAGCAGTGCCTGGCAGTAAGCAGGGGGCGGTGAGGGACCCCCCCGAGACCGGAGCTGGCGCTGTCCTTGGTGCTGGACCCGCCCCGAGCGCCGCCGGGCCCTGCCACCACAAGCAAAGCTTGGGTACGGGACTCCGAGATTCCCTGGGAAGAACGGCATCCTGCTCCTTGGTGTCTGCCCGTACCGCGCCGCCGCTTGTCGGGAACGGTCTCGGCTTTGATCACACCACCGCCTCAGCGGGAAACACTGCAACGAGCACCGCGCCGACATGGGCTGTGCTCACTGCTCGCGGCTCTGCACCCTCCTTGCCCGCCCCCACTCCGAGCGGGTACCAGCTAAACTGGGAGAAAGTACAAAGGAAACGATTTACAATCCAAGTAGACATCACCATACCAAAAAAACCTCAACAAAACTAAACCCAAACAACTCAAAACACCCAAACAACAAAAGACCCGACCAACATCTGAAGCCCCTATCAAGAAGTGTGTGAGTGGTAGATTGTCCCCAGCCACTGGCAACACCTGGCTCGCTGTAAACAGCCAGATCTGTGTTCACAAGTTCCGTGTGACGTTAGGGTCTTTCTCCACAAGCAGCAGACAAGCAGGACTGGACACAATATTGTGGGGTATGTTATTTTTGTACCTGCATGTTTTGGGGAGATGTGGATGACCCTCCACATCAAGGGCATTACTACAGAAAACATCACTGTTTGGCGAGTTGAGCTGGAAGGAGAAGGCATAAAGCAGTCCCAGGAGGAGGAGAGATGAGCAGGAAGCTTATCTATCTAAATGCAGCAGAGATAGCAGCTTTAAAGAAGACAGAATCTGGAGACAGCCCTTTACCAGGCATTAGGGGATTAGGTAGGGCATGAGCAAAGAGAAATGGAAATGGCAAAAGGAGATGACCTAGGCCTCTCCTCAGAAGGGTCAGCTCTCTCCTGTGCTGTTATTTAGTGGAAAATAACTGATGCTATTGTCCCCACTGGGACAAACCAGCCTGCAGAACCATCCTCTGTGAATATTCATATTTATTTGACCCAGTGGAGGGATGCAGACAGCATGGAGGGGTAGAAGATGCTTTAGACTGGGTTCTCCTCTCTCTTGGGATCTCCCTGGAGAGAGTGACCGGTGTTGGGCAGACCCTGTCCCTGCATCCCACAGAATCCTGCACCAGCAGTCAGATGAGGGTGGTGAGGAGACTTGTGTTTTAGCACTGTTTTTATTTCCCACTCGTGTTTCACCTTGTTCCTGCAAGGCGAGGAGGTGGTGCGAAGCTGGTGTCTGCCTGGAGCAGGTGTTTGAAGATCACTCAGGAGTCAAACGTGAGTCAAACTTCTCAGGTGCTAGTCTGTGCTGGAAACCCATTTCCCCCTGGAAGGATTTTGGAGTTGATGCTGAAGTCAGAAAAATGCACCAAAAAGACAAAAAAAAAAAAAAAAGAAGAAAAGGAAAAAAAGTGCTACAGATGGGATAGCAGAAGTGCTTCTTCTCTCCAGATGCTTAACTCACTCAATGCCATGGGGCTCTGTGCTCCTTCCCAGGCACTGCTCTCCCTGCCACGGGGTCAGGAGATCATTGAGGGCCATGTTACTTGAAATAGGCCCCTTTTCCAAAGTTTGTTCTTCCCAAGAACTTAGATGGACCAAACTCCAGGGCAGCAAAACTCCATAGGCACCTCTAGCAGCAAAGCTTGGAGACCAAATAAACTTTGGGGTTTTTTTGTGGGTTGTTTGCAGTGAAATGTCCCCTGCGATAGGTGCTGCTCACCTACACCTCTGAGAGGTCCTCCTGTGCTTCGTGTGATTATATTGTATTATGTTGTATTATATTGCATTCCATTAATATTATATTACATTAGATATGATATGCTCTGCTCTGATATGATACTAATCAAGAGCTAAACTTGTCTAGTGGTACTAGTGCGGATGGAGGAGGAGGTGGGGGATCTTCAGTGCCAGTCAATTCCCATCCCCAGGGATCTAAGGAGGATTCTTCCTCCTCATAACAAGGCATTTTGATTGAGAAAGAAACTTGGAATATGTGTGTCCTAACTGGAGTGTGTGGTTATTGTGCAACTGATGGACCAGAATAAATTCCGCAGCTCAGGAAAGGGTTTTCCTAATATTATACCAAATACCTATATTTTTATATGGGGATAGCACCCGGCTGAAAGGATAAAACTGAATGAATGAAATGGAACTGGTCACCATGGGCTTCGTAAGAGAGGGGGGGGTGAACATATTTTTCATATTTGACCAAGTTTTTTTTTCTTTTCATTTAATTCTTTGATTGTCACCGTTTAAATGACATTATTTAAGATGGCAAAATTTAGAGATGCAGTAAAGCTGCTTGTCTGAATCTACTTTGAAGTAAGAATGCTAGTGGGTCTGAAATCCAGATCTACGAGCTAATCTCTAGTTTTCCCTTCAAATAGAATTCATCTACAAAGAGCTTGGAAAGATTTTGCATCTATTCAGGAGGCACATCTTTAATTTTCTGAGGAGCAAAAAATCCACAAGAAACTTCATATAGCTCCTTCGGTTTTGCTTAGCATATGTGATAAAACATTGATTGTTGCAGTTTGGTGACCCATGAAATTTAGGGGTTAGTTTTTTCTTCAGACCAGAGCATATAATTATGCAAATAAAGAGCTGTCACTGATCTAGTGAAATACTCTCAAACACATGCAATCCAAAATGGAACAGAAAAGTGAAATTTGTGGTATTATGATGGTACAATGATAAATGACATCTCCTTTCAAGTTTTTCTAGAAGTACATTTTTCACACTTTGTCGAGTACATCAACATAATGTGGGCACACGCATACACGCACGCACAGACACACACACATCCCTGTGAGATCGAGATATCCATGAATGCCTGCAGTCACACACACACACACACACACGCATCCTTCCACTCTGTAGCTCTACCCCGGTGTACACATTCTTGGCAGGTTATTTTTGGTTTGGTCGACTTGAGAATGGTGCAATATGTGGCTCCATGCAGTTTTAGAAGTGGCACTTTTCATTTGTACTTCTGAATGAAATTTCTAGAGGGGGAAAAAAGCCCCACTACCCACAATAAATGATGTTTCTCTGAGAGAGAGGAAAAATGCACATTTCCATGGAAAGCAGCAGCTTCTTCTGAGTCTGGGAGATCACACTGTGAGGACTGTAACTATAACCAGCAGCGTACTGCCATGTGTGCACAATGAAGATGAGAGCTATGTTTACTTCCTCCCCTCCTTTTTCCTTTCTTTTACCCCACAGCCCTGCTGTGTTTTGGGGTCTGCTGGCTGTTTTCTGTGAGGAACACTTCTTTCTTGCTCTCCATTCTCGACAAGGAAACGCTCCTCTCATTGGTCCACGGCTTCAATGGTGACACCTCAACTGGCACAAGAGTGTGCAAACCTTTTGGGTGGCAAGGAGCTGGGGGATTTTCCTAGATCCTATTGTGAGGTCAGTTTTGTTGGTTTTCTGTTGTTGTTTTGGGGTTGTTGTAGGGTTTTTTTTGTGTTTTTGGTTTTTTTTTTTTATTTTTTAGTCACTTTTGCACACCTAGTTCCAAATTACCTAGGGCAGAGGCTGCTGCAGCTTGTCAGGGAACTTTGCTGTGATGAAACCAGGAGGAGGTTGATGTCAGACCTCTGTCTCCTAAAGACATCATGGCATGAGAGGCCAGTGGTGTACATCTTTAAAAACACAGATCCCAAGGAAGAGACTAAATCAGCACTCATCCCTCCTTAGCGAGCTTCAGGGTTACCACTGTCACCTTTCCATGTGACACGAATGTGTCAGTACATGCTGGGATGCTCTCACACCTTCCTCTCTTTCTGCAGCCCATGCACCCTCTGCTGCTGGGGCTGGAGATGCTGCCTCCTCCATCTCTGGCCCATGCCTCCCTGCAAAATGTCCTTTTCCCTGAAGAACTGATCAACCTCCTCTCCTGGTGTATTTTCACAGGGTTTCATGCTTATGAACAGCTAAAGGGGAGAGGATGGTGCGGCACACTTGCCCATGTGGCTTCCCGTGGATGATGTGGTGGGCGTGGAGAAAAAGCTCATGCTCACATGGGCTGAGCCACAGGGCTGAACACGCAGCCCACTCTGTGGCACGAATGAGCCTCACCCCCTCACACCCTGCTCACACCTTCCACCCCCAACCCAGAAACTGTAGGGCATCCGGTTTGCAAACACACCTGCCCTCCCTGTGTGTATTCCGAGGCTGGGGGAGCTGCTGCCCGTGCAGCCCCCACCCTACCCACCAGAGATTGCAGCTCCCATGGAGCTTGGCCCAAGGACACAAAGTGTGCAAGGAGGAGAGAAGAGAGCATCTTTATTTTTTGTTCACTGCAAGCAGGGCAGTACCAGTGGTAAGGATCCCTTCTGCTCTACAGCCCCCCACAGGAGCGATAATGTGAGCTGGGCCCGGGGCACAGTAAAGAAAAATTCTTTAGAAAATGGTGTTGCAGTAAAAATTTTTGTACAGATTGTTTGTCATCAACAGCTACAAAAATAGATCTGCTCCTCTAGTATTTGGGCCCCCTAGGGACTTCAGCTCACCTCCACAGAGATGGAGAGTAGCGGGTCTGGTGTGTGTGTATGCAAACTTCCCTGGCCTCCACATCTTCCCTGGCTGTGGGACGAAGCACTAGACACCCAAACCACACCGTGTAAACTCTCATCTTACCCCTAAACACACAGGGTCCAGGAGGTGTGGACGCAGGCCTGGGAGAGGGGGGTTGTAGCCCCCTGCAGTGGGGGATCAGACTGGCCAAAGGCAGCAGCATCCTTCGACTGGGAGTAAACACAGAAACCGGAGGGCTGAGGAAGCTGCATGCTCTCCCCTCAGTAACAGGATCCCTCCTGGGAAGAAAAGCTGTGAGGCGCAGACACCGCACTTCCCTCTGCGTAGGCATGGCCTGACACCTCTCCCAGCCCCCTGGGGAGGTGCTCCAAGCACCCCTCCCCAAGGGCAGAGCTTCAATGCATTGAGATGACAGGAAGCCGGAGCTGGGGGAGTGAAGTCCTGCTGCCAGTATGAACAGGTAGGGATGTGAGCACTCCGTGGGTGCTGAGACCCCCCACACCCAGAGGATTTAGGCGCAAACCCAGCTGGGTGTCCCTTTGCACCTCACTATGAGCACTTCTGCTTTTGCTCTATGGCGTAGGAAGGTACCCCTGCTTTGGCATTGCTCGTTTTAGTGCTTCCCACCACCATTCCTAGCCCCTAACTGTAGGACTGGACACATTGCATGAGGAGAGGATGGGATTGGGTCCCAAACTCGTGTGTTTGAGTGGTGCCTCCTCGTCACTAATAGCATCAGAGGTGAGGTGGGCACGGCCATTAAATAAAGGACCACTTGAACTTAGTACAATCAACACCAAAGGAGCTTAATTAGAGCACTTGCTCACTGGGCATGCTATCAAGCACATCTTTTCCCTTCGTGTTAGTGGAGAAAATCTGCCTGAAGCAACAGTTGTGGCTACGGCCACATACCCCCTATGCATGGTGTGAAATCCCCAAGAGTGCCCTGCTGGCCGACCTTTGTCCAAGAGCCTGGGAAACTGGGGATGAACCTGTGAGTTTAGGGAAAAGGGATAACCATGGGATGGCAAGTCGTTACAAACCCTGAATAGGAACATGGAAGCATCTTTGTGTTTAAAAATAAACAGGAAAATATGCAGTGTGTCTTTTTTTTTTTTTTCTGTCATATTTCACAGTGTAATCCAGCCTGTTAATGAATAGGCTTTTTTTTTTTGAGTAGAGCTTTCCGAAGGAATAGAAGATCTACAGATAATGCCATTGATCTCGCAAAAGAAAATCTCATCAACAATGGAGCCTCTCTAGAATTCTGGGCCAAACTTCTTGGACACTCTTGCCAGCAGAAGAATGAAAGAGATAAAAGTGAATCCCACTTGGTCCTAGAGAAAGAGAAGGCTACTGGGTGTAAATTCATAGGCTGGTTAACACGTCTGAGTTAGGGCTGTCTTTTAAAAAAGAGTAATTCATATTTTGTTCTGTCTCAAAATAGAAGGAAGCTGCAAAAATTCCTGCAGGCGATAGGACTGCGATGAAGCTGTTAAATTCTGGCATCAGCTTGGTGCAGGGCTATGTCAGGGCAATTAGAGCTGCACCATGCTGCACTGTGCAGTACCACTGTCAGCCTTAATCTGCACACTGATGGGCAGCACAAAATCCAAGTTACAGCCCACAGGAAGCACAACCAGTGAACCCATATTGCTTTGACAGTTGCACTCATCTAGAAATAATGCAAAACGCTATTTAGATGTATACATCACGACCCTGTGCTCTAGGAAGAAAACAATCTAATGAGGGGCTGGGAGACTCCTTGCAGAAAACAAGCAGCAAAGACATTGGTGGTAGTGGGTTTTTTTTCTCCCCTCCTTTTAGAATTCTTCGTATTTTATCCTGTTGGAGCGCCGTGTTGGGGTTGGTTTCATCAAGCTGTTCTTTGCCTTTACAGCCTCACTGAAGAACTTGAAAATAGATGGAAAACTCTTCCAAGAAGTTAGTTCATGGCGCTCTGTACCTGCAAAACACAAAGGTGACAGTTTGACTAGGGGTTGTTCTGTGACTTGCTGGCTGTTCACAGGATAAATGCTCCATAAAATAAAGAAATGCAAAACCCAGGGAAGCCACCTAGCTGCTTGCAGCTGGTCTGGAGGGAGCCTGGGAAGGGTCAGGGCTGTCCTGCTGCTGAGCTCTGGGGCAGCTGAACAGGAGCAACTGCACACACATGCAGACAGACATGTGGACAAACATATACACGTGCACATGCATGGCCATCCATATCATTATCTGGAAAAATAAGATCCCAAAGCACCTGGCTAATAAAAGCTTAATTGAAGTACCTCATCTATCTGACCTTGGGAAAAAGAAAGTTTCTACTTTTCAGGCATACTTTGTACTATTTATTTTTCATTCTATACTGCTCCTACCCTGGCATATGTATTTTCAAGTGAAAGAGAACACTTGATCTCAACTACATCTCATGCATTATGAAGGCATCCTTGTGCACCCCTTCTCCCAAATGATATTGAGACAGTAAAGTGTGTCCTTCCTGTTTATCCCTTCTCTCTGCACACAGATTTACCTATGTTTTTTTTTTTGTGGGTGCTTCTATTGTATTGCAAGTGTCTTCTTCAACACATAGTCCATTTGCTTTATTTAAATTACCACAGCTCTTCTCCTTTCCCCCACCACCAAGCCCCAAAACAAAACCAAGACAATGAAGATAGGGAGCCAAGGGGTGTGAAAGAGTTGGGACCTCTTCCTGGGTAACCCAATTATGCAGAGATGCTGCCTGGTAGTCTTTGGAACCTGGGCCTCTGTTTGATACTTTAACATTGTTAATGATAATTCTTTAGTCTGTAATAGTAGGTCATTGCTATGGTTACTCTACAATGGTGCAACACTTCACTTTCCCCTTCAGCTATTCGTTGAGACCTGGTAACCACATTTGTTGCTTAGCAACAGTTCTGTGACAGTATCACAATCTGGGGGTGACAACAATGAGGGACACAGTGGCCATGGCCTGTCAGGTGGAGAGGGATGCAGCCCAGGGTGGATGATGGTCCCTGCAGGATGCAGGGTGGCCATCAGTCCCTGGGGATACAGGGTGTCTGCCTGGCATGGCATTTGCTGCACACCCACCGTCACATCCCTGTCAGGACACTCCCCTCTCTGCACCCATCCATGGAGCATGCACCCATCCTTAGTGGGTCTGTGCACACCGTCCCCTCCAGAAAGTCTTTGATGGAGCCACTACCTGTCACATTGCACGCCTCTGCTCCCTCAAAGGCAGCCATCACACAAGCAAAAAAACGCTCCAAAAAACCCTCTCTGAGAAGACACTCTTTCCCACACAGAGACGTTTTTGTACAAAGAGCATCCATGTCACGTGCATACACAGATTTTCCTCCCCCTCTCCATATTCACTGTATGGAGACAATTCATGACATCCTCCAGAAACTTTCCACATGCTCATTTTATACAAATGCTTTCCACCTTCAAATTCACCCATCATTGTAGAAATTCTCTTTGCTGAGTGGCAGTCCATCCTATCGGGTGTTGGACTTGGCAGTACTGGGTTAAGAGTTGGATCTCAAAGGTCATGTCCAACACAAAAGTTTCCGTGATTCCATCCTGCAGGCGGTTTTCAATAGAGATCACCCATCCCATCCCCTATAGGCCACCCCATAGCGACATTCTTGCTCCTCACCTTGGAAACACAGAGGTGGCCCAACACAGCAGGGGGATAAAGATGCCCTTCCAGCAAAACCTGCAGCCTAACAGGCATGCCCCTGAGGTTTTGGCTTGGCTCTGTATACTACGACTGCCCAGTGCCACTGTGCACAAACAAGGGATCTACCAAAGCTGATTTTATGGAGGGATAGGCTGTCCTAGCACACCATAAGGACACTCCTGCACAAGCGTTTCCCATCCTTCTCACGTGCGTGTCGTAGCGTATGGTAAATACCACTTTGAGCCTTGAAGGCAAAGTATCTTTCCAGGTGGCTTTCTGGCCCCTGCACAGGCATTTCCCACACAAACACACCTTTCTCATTTCTGCCTGCCTGCATCTCTGTCTTAATTGTAATAATCCTCATCAGTATCCACTGGATAAATTAGATGAAAATATAGGTTGTGAATATTATGCTGTTTTTTCTCCCCGTCTTCCTTTCTCATCAACAACCTTCCTGCCCTGTGGAAGGGCCATCCAGAAACAAAAAACCAACAGAACAGTACGTTTCTGAAGCCTCCCTGCCTCTTTCTTCATCCCGCCTTCTCCCATGCACTTTCCTCATGTCCTCAAGAGAGATCGTGCTCACATTCACTAGTGTTACTGAAAATGATTAACCTACAGCTTTCCTGTGGCAACTCCTCTCAACCCACTCTTCTCAAAAAACAATTCAAGCTTTGAGTCTAGAGGGACTCAATGATTCAGCAGTCTAAAGCAATTTTAACACTCCCTATTTTCCCTTTCCTAGTAACAATCTTACTGGCAGATGAACAATTTCCCTGGTGATAAAATCACTACAATGGATATTTAGTTTCCAGGATTATGATGATTCTTTGCTTGATTAATACTGCAATAAGAAAAGCCTTCTAAGTATCTGTCTTGGCCCTTTATAGTAATTTTTAAAGGTCAAATTTTGCCCTTATGTATTCACATTCAACTACTACTAAAGGGAGAGCCCTAAAAATTTAACATTGCACAGATTGTGCATTTATGATTTATATACCAAAGGCTTGGAAAATTCAACAAAAGCAAGTGGAATTATGTCCTAAGGGTGAGAACAGATTTGGCCATAGGATTTTTGCCAGAGGAAGAATATCACTGATGACTGCAATCTCAGTTGTGTATTTAGCAGTACACAGATGTAAATTAAATACATGAACAGCCATCCATTTTTTGATAGAAAGAATAAGTTTTAAGAGACAGACAATAAGAAGCAGTTGTTCTAAAGCCAAAGTCCTCTGAGATATATATTCTTAGTGCTCACTAATTTCAACAGCCGTGATGATAACCCACATGATTCAATATATTGTATTAATTGATGGGCTGTAGCACAGCATGTAGTGATTTCAGATATTAATTCTTTGAGAAATCTTAAGAGCATGTTGCATGGAAAAGGTATAAAAACCCCGTTAAGTGTAGGGAACAACTAGAATATTCTAAAATACGCGAAGGATACAATTGCAGAATAAAAAAGTATAAATCCCTCCTAGTCCAAACCCCACTGAGAGAAACGACAGAAATGTCAAAAAGCAAATAACCTCCCAGTTACCAGCATGGAGAGATGCAGAGAGAAATGAACATATATTTTAACATGTGCATAATATCACTGGAAAAAAGCTCCAAAGAGATGGTGGAACCAATAATGTGTGAGGTGAAACGAGTAATGACTGTAAAACAGTTAACAAGTTCCAGAATCAATTTACCAAGCACCACAAAGAAATATATAATTAGAAATAATGAAGACTTGCCAATACAGTTGTTGATACAAAAAATCAGGTAAGGGAATACTTCTAAAAATTTAATATCCAAATCATCAGGTCTGGATGACACGCATATGTGGGTCTTCAGGGAATCAGTTAATGAACTTGCTGGACTACTGGCAATTATTTCTGAGAATTCATGTACAATCAGGTAGGCACCAGAGGACTGTGGTAGGGACGGGAAGAAAAAAATTTCTAATTTGAGAAAAGGAGGATTAATTGAAACTAACTACCACACATAAAATTCATGTCTGAATATTAGTAAAGTAAGAGATCAACATTATAAAAAATCACAAGGACCTTTAGGATAACAGCAGACACAACAGGTTCAAATTTGACAAGAACAGATAAAACCCAAAGTTTATTGAATAATAAAAATCAGCAGGCGAGAGACTTATTCACTGCTGTATTTCCCACAAAGGACAACCTCACAACCTTGGGGCAGTGGGAACCAATGTAATCACTAAAAACAGATTATGACCTTCACTGATGTAATGGGCTGTGGTCACTCCTACCTCTCACTTGCACATCAGTTGCTTTATGCCCCCAAACACTTGAGATCTATGGTAATGCAGCTCCCAAATGTGTGCTGCCATGCCTGTGCTGGCTCTGGCTGCCACCAGCATGTCCACCAGCACCTACAGTACACATGGTATCCCTACAGGGTCCAAACTTAGCATCGCATCTCATCTCATCTCATCTCATCTCATCTCATCTCATCTCATCTCATCTCACCTCACAGATGCAGAGTTATGCCTCTCCCATCGTACATTATCTCAGACTCTAGGAAATGGGTGCTGGCACACTTTCAGGAAAGTGGTTAAAGCATTTGAGAAGAAAAATAGTAAGTAATAATATGGGGTTGAAAATACACCAGTGAAGTTCCAGAGGGACTGGTATTGAGGCTCAAGTCTTTTAAATGTGGTTATTAGTCATCTGAAAGAATATTGAGAATATAGGTATTGAATATAGGAATAGGATATGGAATAGAAGATTGTACAAACATAAGAAGGAACAAAGAAATAATTAAAAGGGCAGCCTAAACGGGTAGGAAGGATAGAGAAGAGGAAAAGCAAAGACTGAAACTGGGAATGGTGCCTGCAGGGGGTCATGCAGTATGACCGTGTGAACGACCCTGATGGCCCCTTGCATACACACATGCAAAGGCGTTTTCACCGTCTTCCCCTTCCACTTTCACTGACGAAAAGCAGCTCTCCACCTAGCAGGGCTGACGAACTCCTCCGTCTGAAACCAGAGTGTCTGGAGAGAGAAGAGCTCCGCAATCACCGTAATTCACTCTCGCAGAGCGATTACAGGCTGTGCAGGACAAAGGTGCCCCCCTACAGCGCCTGCCCACGGTGTCAGACAAAAGCCTCCTCCCGCGGCGCTCAGAAGATGCACGGCACAATGGTGGCCCCCCGCCGCTTTACAAGATGTGTGGGACAAAGGTTTCCTATGCTGCACAGGAGCTGGGAGAGATCTTCATACCAGCCTTAGCGCTGAAATATCTCTGCAGAGAAAAGTTTCCAGGTTGAAAAGCTCCTTCACAGATACTAGCCACAGGGCTGACCTCGGGTCTGCTCCTCTAAGCAGCAGCTCATCTCTAAACAGTGCGGGCTTCAAAATGAATTAAGGGTGTTCTACGCCTTGGGGTTTAGTCCCCATTGGGATGGAGAATTCTGCTGCTCTTCAACAAGATGTTGCTCAGCACAGTTTGCTCCCTGTGATCACGATGTCTGCAAAACACCAACGTGAGCAGCTTAGCCCTCGTGTCTGCAGACAGTGGCAGAGGTTACTTTATCATTTATGATTCAAATTACATATAAAAAAGGCACTCAGTCTTATCAAAACTTGATTTACATGGTTCAAAGACTGAAATACAGACTTTTGTGGGCATTTGCAGGAACAGAAACACTTCAACCATTATTAAACATAAGCAACACAATGCATTCCTCCTTTACACATAAACTAAGAGAGAAGCCAACTTCATCTGACCTGGGTAGGCAAATGTGATAGACCTTCCAGAAAGGATTTTTTCTCCTGAAAGTTACGAATCAATGGAAATTTCTTTCTTTCTTACATAATCCACACACACATTGAAGAACTTGCTTCTTAGGTACTCAGTTCTGCAATTCTGTAACTCTGTGGCAACACAACAATACTGTCCAAATATGCACTTACGTGTGAGAAAGGGATGCTTCCTGCCTGCCCTGCATCCATCTTTCTGTATGCTAAGAAATTATTTTCGTATCACAAAGCTATTTCTGAACAGGAATTCAACTTCTTTTTTGTACCCTTGAGTGCATCAGATATTACCAAGTATGACAGAACTACTTTTAATTTGTAAGGTTTTTCCACTTACAATTTCTTTATCCTGTTGATCTGCATGGGAAGAAATTGTATTTTTTCTGACTATTTTGGTCCACTGAAGTAAATGTCCAGGTCTCAAACTCCAAAACAGAAGAAGCTCTCAGAGCATCACCAGTAAAGCTAATGAAAAAGGAGATTAAAAAAATGCATCTTGCCTAAAATCATTCAATACTTCTGACTAGGAAAATGAGAGCTTCAGGAAGAACTGTGAATAGGTCACTAGCTCAAGAACATTGAGATCCAATGACCTTAGGAGTATTTGCATAAGCACTTCTACATGTCACAATGGTAAAGAAAGGTTAAAAGCTTAGGCAAAATTAAGAGATAAGCTGAACACCAATTAATGAAATGAAAGCAGTAATTTCTGAGGGGACATAAAAAAAACCCCAACCCCAAACCAATCCCCAAACTTTGATGTGTTTAGTTTGGCTAAGAAGTAATCGTTTGTGGAGTCATGGGCATGATAATAATCTAAAAGTAACTGTGCAGGGAAATGAATTCTTTGGAGAAGCCAAGAGGGAAGAAACAGAACAATTTGAAGAAATGAAATGCAGCTTATTAAGTGGGCTTAGACACACAATAAACCGGTTAAGACTCAATATTCATAAAAGAAAAATCATAGCAATGCTAGAGACTAGACTACACAAACTTAAGACATTTTCTACTTAGTTATTATCTACTGTGACACAAACCACTCCTTATTTGTGTTGGACGTATATTATCTATAATCATCTTTAGTGGGATGATGAAAACAGTGCAACAAGCATCCTATCAACACAGAACAATTATCATCTCTGAACTCCCATACTTGCAATTGGCTTTTTTTCCACTCCTTGTTTACAACACACAAACTTCCCACAAGAAGCAAGTGGTTAAAAGTAGTACAAAAAGTATTTAGTAAATTCCTTTTGCCCTCTGAGCAACAGGATGCAAAGATTCACACAAAAGCTCATTGCAAGCAAGGTCTGCAAAGCAGGAAGGAGATAGGAGTCTAACATGGCCCTCATTTTCCACTACTTTTCATTTAATGTTAACGGCAGTCCCACAAGCACAGGTTATTTGTTTGTTCCTCTATGTGTGAATGTGCAAATAAGTGAAACTTGGACAATGCTCTCTCCCAAGCACAGGTTACCAAAAGTTAGGTCATTTTCTGTGTGACCAAAGTCAAGCAATTTTTTTGGAGTATATATTAAAAAAAGGTAAAAAATTAGATACCAAGTACCTACATAAGGTCCTTCCAGTAAGAACCAGGCACTCAGGATAAAACTGCTGTTAATACCAATGCAAACAGCCATAGTAATACAAATTCTGCAAGGATGCTTTAAAAAAGGAAAAAAATCCCAAAAAAGGGCTGATTAAGCAGCATTTCCAGAGACAGAAGACTTACAGGATCTCAGGCTGTGGGCTGGCCTGAATTGATGCTCAGGGGTAAACAGTCCTGGAAAAGCAAACTTATTCTTGGGTCCAAAATTTCAGTCTTTAGCACAAATAGGCAGAAATGTAGCCAAATTGGCAAACCCATGTAGGGCTGCTCCTATCTATGCAATGAGTACAGTGAGAGCATCTAGCCATGGACACAGGAAGGAAAGACCAGATGTGGCAGGTGGATCCAGACCCTGGGAATTGCAGGAGAGCTATGGCATTCCCAAGAGGCACCGTTTCCACAAACACCTCTCCAAGGTGTTGTCCCTCACAGCCCCACTTTTGGGAGGGCACTGGGAGACTCAGACGCCCACCACAGGACAAAGACAGCGTCAGGCAGGAGAGCTGATGCCAGGCAATTGAGGTTATAGCAATCCAAAACTGCCCTAGGGTACTGGCTGTTCCACGGGAACTGTGAGGATGAAGATGTACAAATGCCATCCTGCAATGCTCAGGGGTTGAAGTGCTCCATCAGTGTTACAGCATCCCACCCCTCACTGGCTGACCCAGACGTTCAGTGTGCGTCTGTGACTGAACAACACTCTCAGGGGCAGCAATTTCCAGTGCAATGAATTTCTGCAGGAGAGAAAGTAATTTCCTCCAAGAAGGGATCCAGTAAAGATGTACTCAACATTATGCAACTAAAGATTTTAAAACTCATGTTAAAATGCTGTAGCATGCAGAGAGGAGTAGGCAGGGTTTGAAAGTATATATAAACTGATATATCTGTACATCTATCTATTGCCATCTCTGTCTCTATCTCGTCTTTATATATATCCAGCCATATAGCATCGATATCAACAACACTATCTATCTATCTATCTATCTATCTATCTATCTATCTATCTATCTATCTATCTATCTATCCATCCATCCATCCATCCATCCATCCATCCATCCACCCACCCACCCATCCATCCATCCATCCATCCATCCATCCATCCATCCATCCATCCATCCATCCATCCATCCATCCATCCATCCATCCATCCATCTATGCATGCCCAGAAACACACCAGGCTTAGCAGTGAAAATACTTTCACGGGTTTCAGCAGATGAGAGTGTTTCCCTGTAACTCTCTCCACCTGCCCCATAATGCTGAGTATGTGTGCAAGCCCCAGGGGCAGGAATGCCCACTTCAGTCCTTCCTGAGGCTTCATTTCACTCAAGTATCTTCCTACTCCTTGCCTGTTTTTCATCCACCTGGGACACCTGTTTCTCCAGAACAACTATTTCTCCAGGAAATCCAGTTTTCAATTCCTCTTCCACAGCTTGCTCACCTGGCAGCTCTTCTTGAAATCATGCCCAGTACCTGGCCTTGACCTGATCCCAGCTGTCCTGTTCTCATGGCCCACCAATTTTTGCCTTTTTCTGACTTTGCTCCAGCCATTTCAAGAAGACCTCCTCTAACTCATTGCTAGTGCACCCATCCAATCTCACCTAACAAACACCTTTCTCTTCCAGTTGCTGGCATCAAACACATCTTCCTTCTCCATGTTTTCCTCTTTCTTAAAAGCAAAAGAAAGTCCCAGGTCTGATTTTGGCAAGCATTTCAAAAAGCACACAGCATAAACCTACCTCCTAGAGGTAGTGGTGAGGGCAGAGAAAGAGGACACATCTGTGAAAATGCAGTTGCCCTACTCTGCGTGATAAGGAAATGAGATCTGTATCTCCTAGGTGAGAATGATGATTTCATGCGAAATTCAGGGCATTTTCTTAATGACTTAATGGAAAGGAAACATACCTGAGTTAGTAAAATGTCACAGAAGATGAAGCTGGAACATCAGAACACAATCATCAACTAACAAGTGGAGTTAAAATTTTTTTTTGGTTTTGGGAGTAACTAACAGATTCCAATAGGTTTGATAAAATTTTAGTTATGTCAAATAAGTATAAGAAGTTTTCCAGAAAAAATAAATAAAAGTTTTCAGATTTGAGGTGTGACTATTTCTTGGGCACTTGTAGTAAGTAATTTAGGGGTAACCCACACCAGATAAATTTTGTTTGCATCACACCAACTGCTCTCTATATATGTACACATATTGCCTCCCCCCGCCCCGTGCATCTAGGAATTATATGACCCACTTCCAGGTGTCTGCATAGCTGTACTAGTGAGAAAAATGGCAAGATGATAGTGCTGTCTAGCCAGTGAATTTACACCAATATAGTGAGGGTTAACTTTCTTTTATTAGCATGACCTTTGCTGGTTGCTGTTAATGAACATTCTTGAAGGAGGCAGGTAACTGAACCCAGATGGTGGGATTTTATGGACAGTGATCATTGTTATGGGTCAAGTACACCTGTGCTGCAATCATAAAATTAATAACCTCTACAACAACAGCTTTACATATGGCTGTCTCAGAAGAGTGCCACTTGTGTAACTCACAGCCTTTGGAGACGCTCTTTATAATTTATACCCAATTTGAAGTGCAAAGATTTTTCTCTCCCACAAGTCATGGTAATCAATACAGGTCTGCACCTATTACAGCCTGATGAGGTGAAGTGTGAGGTGAGGATCAGCTGCACCGGGCAAACAACACAGCTCATAAACATGGCTTTGCAAAAGGGATCTCCAGTGACCATCCCACACCTATGCTGTGAGAGCGAATAAAGGAGGAAATAATGTTTTGTGGGGGTACCATCCCTGCTAAGTGTTGCAAACTAAATTAATTGCCTGTTTACCCCAGAACTACTCTGAAACTTGAGGGATTTTCACACGTCACATGAATTTTAGGCTTCCGCACCCTAATTCATAACACATCAAGACTTAATGTGGGATTTCTGAAGTCCCTATATCATGGAAAGGGGCAATTTAAGACTAAACGCTAATTCGCAAAGGCTTTGCAGATGTGAATAACACTAAATTCAACTAACCTAAATAATATCCCACTTCCTGTGACTTAACCTCAGAGATGTCACTGGAGGGACTGTTTGTGATTAACGATCATAAAGCTGCATTTCATTCCCTGCTTAACCTTCCGCCTTGTTAGAGCAGACGGCAGCTCAGCCGGGAAGTGCTCAGTGCATGTGCCTGGCTTCCTACCTCTTCTGAACACCACCACCCAAAATCAGTCACGGGTGCTGCTCAGGATGCAAGGGCAGCAAGCCAGTCATGCGGCAAAGAGTTCAGGACAGGCATCAGGTGGGGGCGCAGCCAAGTGAGGCGCCGGCAAAGCGAAGCCGAAGGCAGCCGTGCGGCAGGCAAGATGAGAAGGCATGTTGTGTGCTGGCATGTGCTGACCTCTGCCAACAGCTCTCTTGACGTTCCTGTGGCAGTCAGACATGAACATCCGTGTGGGAGGTGGGTCTGCCAACAGCAGGAGGGAGAACTCAAAAGTCTGGGATGAACGTGAAGGGAAATATTAAGTTCATATTAAGGAAAAAAAACACCTCAACCAAATAAATCCTTAAGAGCTGGGAATGTTCACTGGGGGGTTTGCATGCATGGTAAAGCCCCATTGCTGAGATGTGGCTGGAGAAAGCTCAGTGAGACCCAGGAGTCAGTGGGATGAGAACAGATATGGTTTTCTCCTGGATAAACTAGAGATCATGTTCTGCTTTGCAGCCTCAGGAAAAACACACTGGAACACAAAACAACCCCAAAGTCAGGGTCTTTCTGCTAATCCAGTTTTAAACATCCAGTTGCAGAGTGGTAAAGTTTCTAACCATTCCATTTAAATGCTACACTAACTAAATAAGCTTCATTGGGAGCCATATTTATTTCAAAACAGGGATTTCACTATTGCCCTTTAAAAAATAATACAATAACATCAAGCTCCAAAGCTGTGTCATCAAGCTGACACAGTCACTTCACCGTTGAAGAAACAATTTATGATTTCCTCCTTCAGCCAGAGGCAAAATAAAACCCCAAACATCCAAAGACAGAAAACAACGAAGCTTAGTGACATCCTTGCATTTCTAAATGCAATTTTCACTTCAAAATACAATCCTGATCTAATAACTGACCTCTCCACGTGGAGTCTTCCAGTAGAACCAGGGCTGCTAAGATAGACTGTGGAAAAATCAAGCAAGATCCCTTGTGTCATGGAAGAGGGGTTTTGTCAAGCATTTAGTAGGTTCTAAAGAAAACTACTTTAGTCTCTTCTATCCAGAAAGGTGGTTAAACCTTGGGAACGGGGGATAAAAACAGAAATTGCCAGGAAAGTATATTTGGAAGTGTAAAAGAGATGAAGTACTTAAATGAGTTTCAAAATTTGTAGTAGTTCAAATTATTTTCTTTTCCTTACATCAAAAACCTTGGTTTTGTTATCTTGTTTTTTCAAAAAATTAGAACAAAATAAAAAGAGATTGTCAAGGTAGTTTCTTGCCAAAGAATCACTGAACTGGAGTTATGTCATCTTGCACTAAAGTTATCAGTTATTGCCACAGTTGACCTACCAGTATTACATTAAAAAAAACATGAAGAAAATCACTTAAATACATTTGGGGAGTTCTTTTGATGATGGTCCATGCTATCTCCGAATAGTTATTACTCTATTTTTTAATTTGCCTAAATCATCCCAAGTTGGAATTTTTTAAGCAAGTTTAAAGCAAACTGTAGACGTATTAATAAAAAGACTTTGTCATGAAAACAAGGATTGAGGAAGGAGCTGAAATTTGTCTAAATAAGAGCAAGATCAATATGCAAAAATGCACAGACAAGCAGAGTTTGACAGTCATTGCTCATAAAATCCTGCAATGAGTTAAAATGAAAACTGTTGCCTGTAGAGGGAAGTTAGAGAGAAGTTCATATATGAACACTTGAGGAAAACTTGCGCTGCGGCTGGGACATTCCCTCTTAGTCTGGGCATAGAGGGAACATTGCAGCCACAATATATTGCCATATTAAATTAAGAAAACATTTATGTTTTCACTCTGCTGTGAAGTGAAAAGTCTCTGAGTGACTAAAAAAGCAAAGATGGAAGTCAACAATATCCTCATCTGTTTTGTGATGTTTTACAGATCCAGAATGACAAACACTTCACATCACTGCCTCTGCAGCCACGATTGTTACTTTCCACAGGAATCAAATGAAGTTTTAAAGTGCAAATATTCCACATTTCAACAGGTTTCAGAACTGCTTTCTCAGGTCTGCATTCACACAGAAATCCTACAGGACTCGCTGTGAGGATGGACGGCTAACTGAGGGGACAGGACATTGTAAATACAGGGTTTGCTCTCTTTGTGAAGCTGGGGGAAGCACCAGCCAGGCAGCTCAGGAAACTTGGTGCCATGCTGAGGTCTGTGCCTCTGGGCATCTGCAACAGGAGAACGGGTAGGAAAGGTCTGGGAGGAATGGGGGTGGTCAAGATTTCTATTGCTTTTTATTGCAAAGAACTCACATCCCAAGGCAAACCTCCTTCCGTGTCAAAATGTCTTCAGCGAAACAGGACTGCAACAGCAGCTCCTCTGTAGCTGTGAGAGGAGCAGTGAAGCTTGCTCACCAAGGTCCTGCCTTCTGCAGCTCCAGAAACCTTCACAGAGCCTTGGCATGAAGGACAGCCTGCCCCATGCTGCACACTGACACAGTGCACCTGCTCTTTCACAGGAAGAGAAATGGGGCATGTAAAACCACTTGTGGTGGAAATGCATCCCATCCACTACCATGGCAATAGATGGAAGCATCAGGACTTGTCCTATAAGCCTAGGTGCAAGGCTGCTGGTGGGAAACAAGTTTGCTACTGGCCTAAATTAAGAATAACCTCATCTGTCATTAATTTTCATATTTTCTGCCCAGGAGATTCTAAGGATGCATCTTGAAGGAATTCTACTGCTCAGCTTGCACAATGCTGACTGGGCTGTACTTCTAATGTGCATGCAAGTACTTAAATTATGTTTCACAACAAAAGATATTCAGTGAAAAACCCCATCAAATCCCACAACAGGACTAATAAAATACATCTGTGTCAGGCATGCTTAACAAATCAACTAGTTGCAACTGCTTTGGTAAGGCCCGAGAAGTGCTGAAACCAAATATTTCCTTATGACATTCATTACTTAAGGAAGATTTCTGAAATATGAAAAGCAGATTTGTTTTAATTCAGTTTAGTATCCCAAATGGATCACAGAGAAATTCTTATCTGACTTTTGTGTATAGTGCAGGCAAGTCCTCTGTAGTTTGGGATCTCAGTAGTTCCCTTTATAAGAGCTTGTTTTCAGTTTTTTATAATTTTTGCCAAGCTAAGTAGTTGGGATGAAAATTCCCATGCTCTGTCTCTGCCTTAGGCTGATTATTATTATTATTTTATGTTTCAAGTGAGAGGATTTAGTAACTTCAGGAAATAAGATTGAGGGAAAACACATTTTGCCCCTGTTGGGAGGAATAAAAAATGAAACAGATGAGAAAAGAAAAAAATGTCTCATAAGAATTTTGCTGAGCATCTCCTGTGCCTGTTCTTCACAGCAATAGTTTGAAATCTGGAAGGTAAGATCACTGTTGTCCTTCTGCAATTCTGAAAAAACAGCCAGCTTTTTGCCTAGTCACAAGCCTTTGAAAAATCTTATTTGCACCTGCTCAGCACAGAGTGCCGAGAATCTGGAAGTCTAAGCGGCCAAAGATCCCCCTGAAGATGCTATTTGAAATGGACAAGCTCCAACCCAGGGCATACAGGGCTAAGACAGATCTTTTTTTTGCCACTGCTGCTTCCAGATGTTGCAGTCTGTTGTGGCATCAGGCAGAGGAACTGAGTCTGTCCTGGGCTCCAAATGCAGGCAGAAAAAGGGGAGAAGGGGAAAAAGCCTAATGTAAATAGAGAGGAGAACTAGTCCCTGGAGGGCAGAGGGATGAGTCAATTGAGACAGGAGACTGACTGTGTAAAAAGATCAAAGAGAAGAGATATAGGAACACCAAGGAAGGTAAAGGGAACACCTCTGCAGGAGAAGGAAAGACCTTGAAAAGCAGGGAATTGGCTGAAAAGAGAGGTTAAGAGACAAAGATGAGGGACAGCAGACAGTCTGGACACTCAGGAGAGCAGACATGGAGGGGAGGAGAGGCACAGTGAGACATGGAGCTGCTCCACAGTGAGACATAGGAGACTCAGTCTCTCCAGGCAAAGATGAAACTGTCAGTGCCTCGTTTTCCACTGGCTGTGGTTCACTGAGAAGGTGACAACCTACTCCACTAATGCTCTCAGCACCTTTACCTCACTTCACCAGCCCATTCATCTGAGCCCAAACTCCATATCTGAAATGTCCACCTCTGCAACTGACCTGCAGCCACAGAACATCACATGATAGAACTGCCTTTGTCTCATTGAGGCTGAAGAAAACAAATTACACACAGAAAACTGTATTAGGAGAATATTTGAAGCATGCACGCTGAAGGGACAAGTTAAGGACATTCACTTTAGTCAATGTCAAGATGGTTCAGACAAAACTGAGGGGGGATGGTGCTTACTGGTGCTGCTCTGGTACAGCTTGTGTTGACCTCGCAGGCAGTGTTATGCTGCCCTTGAGTATCACTTGTGCATTTTTCCACCATTTTTCTTCCTCTGTTGACCTGCAGCTATTGCCTAGGAGTAGAGAGAACTGGTCCAAACAGATGAGGCTTTTGCAGCAAAATGTGAAGTAACTTCATTTCAATGCAGTACAATGAGTAAATGAAGGAGAACACAACACAGTTTGGATATGGGAAACTCCTGTTGTAGAATGTTGTGAAGTGTATACTGGCTATTACATGGGCAGTGAAAGAAATTGTAAGTGTTTTTGATAAAAAAACCCCCAGCCATTTAAAGCAAAAACTAATGGCTATTTTAAAAAGTATCAATAAGGAATTAATCTCATTAATGGAAAAAAAAAAATTTTACAGAGTCACAAGCTCCAAGGAGGACTTTTTTGAGCATCTGTAGACAGGAGTCTCACTCCAAGCAGCTCACAGCTGAGCTGGCTCTCTAATCTTTGCTGGTGAAAAGACATGGCTCATGTGGTTTCTTACATCAAAAGTTTCCAGGTCACCTAAATTCCCAGTAGTCAAAGAAGAACAAAGCCTCCCCTAATGGCCAGTCTTGTATTTTTATCTTAATCTGCCTGATGGCAACTGCTGTTTCAGACTGAAAGTGTAGTTGGATTATGTAGGTGTGACCACTGTAAAGAATAAGAGGTAATACAGAAGTAATAATTTGTTATGGAAAAAGAGATGAGGTAAACAAGAAGGAAACTGAACAAGGTGACTGAAAGCTTTATGCTTCTATTATTTAATTCTTTCCTGAGATGGTGACTGAGAGTAATTTTAAGACATCATGGATCCCTTAATTATACTGTGTACACCTACAGGATCCCCTCCTGCAAACATGTAAGTGAGGTGACTTTTTTTTCCATAGCAGTCTGTTATTCTGTTTTCCTAACTGCTAAAAATAAACCTTGTTCAAGCCAAAATAATTGCTTTGCAAGCTACCTGCAACTTTTTCCTAGGGTGATCCATGGTCTACCAAAAATCTCTGATGCATTAGCATCTAAACAAGCAGAGGAGCTGTGTAACACTGGTGATGTGCTGAATGTATCAATTCCAAGGGACATCACAGGTTGCCTTGGTCTGGAGAAGCACAAGCCCCATGGTTCTGCAAATCTACTGGTACAAGAAAGGACCTGCAGGGCTGCACTCTCTGCAGGGGACAAACTGCCTTTGAAGGACAAAACATAGGTAGGAGTACAAAAGAATGAAGCACAAAATCTTGGCATTGTCTGCTCTAGCATGAACTTCAGCTGGTCTGTCACTGTAACCTAAGTCAATTAAAAGTTGGAATGCTCAATACATTGTTGGACCTAAGAATGGCTGGTCACTAAAAGCGATATTATTCTGTAATCACATCACACGCATCTGTAGACCCATCCCTGAAATTTGCTTCCATGGCTTTAGATAACAACTGCTTATTTTTTTGACATTCGGTTAACAGAACAGTGATAAAGAAAATGAACAAATGAAAAAATACTTTATGAAGAATCATGCAAGAGACCATAAATGGCAGATTTAGTATCAGCCAATGGCAGTTTTAATAATTATCTTATAGGAAAGAACACTGCATCCAAATTTTAACTTTGTATGATGCATGATGCTGTAACATATATGAGTTACTTATTTTGGAATGACAGCCATGCATGGTTTCTTTTCCTTGTGTCAGCTGTTAGCACATACATTTCTTGCTAATACGATAGGATTCTTTGAATGAGACAAAAAGGAAGGATGACTTCACCAGAGGCCGCTCTGCAGCAAGCAGAATCAATGACTCTCCCCCAAACAATTTAATTGATCAATTTCAAATACAGGAAATCTGCTGAGTCCAGTCAAGTCACAGAAGGCTCAGTTTCAAAAGCAGATACCTAACACTCATATGAAATAAGCAACAAGCCAGGCAAATTACAAAAGCATTAATATGCCTGCAGAGGAAATCACCTTATAATCAGCAGCATATCTACATCAACTGCACTGCTCATGCAACATGTTACCACTTAAGAGAGCACAACACGTGTTGCACACTCTTATCCATGTTTTATGGCCCAATATCTTTTACCAACTATTGTTTGTTGCTCTGTTTACTAGTACTATATCACAACATTCATCCTGGGCTTGGCAATGACAGATGTTGCTATACATACTCACAGCAGGGTTTTTGCTTAGCACCACAGGATGCTCTACCTTGGCTCTGTGCAGTATACGAACTGCTAATGCAAAAATCCCAGTTCTGAGTGGCTCTGAAATGGTGTAATGTTACAGCACCTTGATTTATTCTAGCAGAGACACTTAACCCATGCATTTACCAATACCTTTTTAATTTCCACAACAGGGAAGGAAAATGCTGTCTCTTCCACCAAGGCTTATGTGCAGATGTCCCAGCAGTCAGTGCTCTGGTACGCATCAGCCTCTCAATAATTCGGTCAGAATGTTACAACTACTAGTCAGATTTTCAGACAAGAACTTCCTTTCTTTCAAATGCAAACTGGGCACTAGCACAAACATTTCTCTCTTAAAATAGCAATATACCATCTGTTTAACTCTCTAAAGTGAGAAACTCAGCAGCTAACCCATTATAGAATGTCAAATGTGCATATGACATGAATTTGTTTGTTGAGTAACAGTTACTGGGCTTTACAGATGTTTTTGGGTTTTTCAAGTTCTTCCTCTTCAAAATATCTACCCCCAAAATTGAAGTGATGTCATTAAGCAGAGAAGACTAATTGGCAGGCTTCTCAGGGAGTAGGCAGGTAACAGTGAGTTTTCTTCAAAGGGCTCATGATACATATGGTGAGTTAAGACTATCTTTACTTAATGTGGATAAAGTGTGGGAATAGGAGTGTGAAAAATCTGAAGCCAGAATAAAAACAAGACTAAAAGAATTTAGCTTTTCACTTTTTAAAGATAAATACCTGGAAAAAGAAAAGTGTTTCATTTCATAAAATTGCCAGCTTTGCAATCCATACAGGCCCCCTTACAGCCTCTTCAAAGAAAATAAAGATAGATATTATGCAAACAGCAACATATATTTCTGCTGTGGCACTTTTGCTAAGAGGAATGTTTGAATTATGAATTTGTAACAAGTTTTAACTATGAAATGATGAAAAACTGGCACTTTCACAAAGCCTCATCAACAAAAAAAATACCGCACATCAGGTAGCAGTGCTTAAAACCACTGCTCTTTGCCTTCCCTTACACATGGCATGGTTCATATTGCTAGGGATCAAATGTCCTATGATCACTTGAGATTTGTCTCCATCCACCTGGAAGCTTGAAGTTATGGGCCATGGTATTGCACGATGTAGATATTCCCCCTCAGACCTACCTGTTGTCTTTTCCGACATCAAAAAATAAACCGACAAAATTCTTGTAGAGTTATTCCATGTCACAGATTCTTTTAGGAGGAACAGGACAAAGTCAAACTTGCTGAGCCATACTTGAACCAGAATCCCCATGATTTTATAGATGTAAGTAGCTTAACATTATTTCAGTGTGCCACACTGTCACAAAAGGGCATTTGAAGTGTTAAGGTTGTATGGTGAGCTATCAAAGATTCATGTAGAAATGTACCAACACCCTTCATATAAAGCTAATAAAATTTGAAATTACTGACATGTCACCTTGAGGAGGAATTTGATTTATTATTTGCAAAGTAATCCAGAAAACACTGAGATACACAGCTATAAGGATTACTGTTATAGTGACTTAATAACATTGCATTAGTTTTAGTTGTTGCTTTTGCACCTGCCCTAAGTAATAATAAACAACAAAACTTTCTTTGAGCTGTTAAGTTGCACAAAGGTGAAATATGTTTGCTTAGAAGTGTGTGGCTGCACAAGAGTTGTTTGCCATCAATTAATGATGAGAGCACAAAACTGTGTGTGAAGCCAACTTTCTTCTCCGCAATCATCCCACACTTGATGGGGAACGTTGCCTTGAGTCACACCAGTTCCATGACCTTCCTTGCTTGTTTCTGGGTGGCAGGACCTGCTTCAGTGAGATCAGACATCATTCAAATAGCATGCAAATTTTCAAATGTCACAGTTTAAGTGCATACATAATTTGTAGCATATTAACCGATTTGTGCTCATAAATCACAACGCCGGCAAACACAGGCCAGGCGTTGCGTATGCAGTTCTCAGGCACAAATGAACACTAAGCGCCTGAAAATCTGCCTTACTTTTAGCTTTATTTAAACACATGACTTAGCTTCATAAGATAAAGACAGTGTAGGATCCCACTCAAAAAGTCACACAGCTGGTGCTCTGCAGCGTTTATTCACCTGTGCCACGATTTAACACACAGCACCTATGTATGCTGCAGACTGAGCTCTCCAAAGTAAATGTTTGGGTTTAGCACCGGTATTTGCTCTTTGTTGTTATGTTTAATTCTGTATGTATAAGATAACATGTTTATGGCACAACGTAAATAAGTATTCCACATTTGAGATCAGCTATCCTGGTAAGTAAAAGACTGTGCACATAAACAAATCTGTTCACTACCTTCAAATATTTTTGTCATTTAATTATATCTCATATATATCCTCACAGATGTATAAAAGATATTCTTAGGAAATTTGCCACAGAATGTTGCTGCTTATAGTAAGTAAGTGGTGTATTTGTGTACTGTGCTCCATATTTACATACATGAAGCATATTTGTATACTTACAAAACTGCCAAATATTTTAATTCTCTTACTATACAAACACACTGATATTACTTAAAAAAAAAAAAAATCATCCTTCCACTAACTCTCTTAAGTGTTTTTGATACTGGGTTACCAACATAACTTTCAGAAAATGTGTTTTTTTTACTGATAAGGCTACATCATACTAGAACTAGGGATACTATACACCTAGGTAGGCTTGCAGCTAAGAACACAGCTTTTATCAATCCAATTAAATCAGGATTTATTCAAACTGTAGCCTTCACTGCTATCTCCATTACCTGCTATCTCCTAGTGCCAAACACTCCACATGAACTACTACCTTGATGTAACCTGTCATTTCCCCATGGCAGCTCATTTTGGGTATTATCAACTAAACTTCCGAATCAAGTTACAAAACCTTTCCTTTCCCAGATGCCGTACACAAGCTAAGATACACAACATTCCTTCTTGTGTTTTACCACTAAATTCTACGGCACACACTTGAAATACCAGGATGGACCAACAAAATGAACTGGAAGTGTGTGCAGAAGAGAGTAAAATAAGATTGTGAACTATGGCTTTTTACCATATTCCATATTTCCTTCTTATATCCAGCCTTGGTAATCCATAAAAAGAGACAAAAATTGCCCTTTGTACAGATGGCTTTGAAAACTTTTACTTCAAACTTCATCAATAAGATCAAGAAGAAACTTAGATTCTGAAAATGTGGGAATTTTCAAAATGCAATTTCAATAACTAAAAGAGTAACAAGGGATGTGAGGAGAATTTCAAAATATTAGCATTAACAACTTTCTTTTTTTAGACAGGTTCTGTCTGGCAAATAAAGCTGTTAAGTGATTCCAGTAGCATCAATATTATACACAAAAATGGGATATCATTAATAACAATGAAGAAGAAAAGAATTCTCATGGGAGATATAAAATGCATGTGCAACAAGTCAAACCCTCACTCTCCTAATCCAGTCTGAGCCATTTAATTTCTCGGGTTTTTAAAATATATTAAAAGGTTTGCTTCCCCCCCCCCCCCCAAAAAAAAAAACCTTTTAAGAAGCATTCATAACACTGTCACAGAAGTAGAAAGCTAGCACAGATGACTTTGTCTACTTGCTATTGAAGCAAAGGATAGGCCTGATGCCTAATCTGAAGCTGACCTAATAGATAAAACCCTTGGGGTCTCAAATTTACATTTCATAAGCTTAATATTCTGCCTGATTTATGATTTGCCTTCTTAAACAAAGAAGGATGTACTTAACAACTTTACTTTTGTGTGGTTAACTGTTGATCTGAAAATGGCACATAAAATGCATTTACATCAGCACTGCCTAATAGGCCCATAATGATTCTTTATTATGCTTCAGTGAAAGGCAACTGAGTGACAAGTAACTGATTTTGTAGATCAAATAACTTTCTGCCACCCCCACACAGCTCCCAGCTGCTGCACACTTTTTATGCCAATACAAATACAGTTGTAAAGTAGACAAATATATTATAACTATGTTATTAAATGAGACACAACACGGGGTGTTGCAAGAATTTGAGAGCTGTTCAATGCCGTGACTGGGAATTACAAGCATGCAAAATCACACTCTAAAGGGGCTTCAGTTCAAAATTACTGCAACCTTCCCTCTGTTACTTTTTAATATAAGATTTTAGAAGTGATTTTGCTCAGATAATGCCTCTTCTTTTCTTTTCTTTTTTTTTTTTTACCTGCAGATGGCTGAAGAAGCCTGGGGCATGCTTCCCCTCTATGTATAAGAGGTATTTAAAGCAAAGCATTATAATATAAAGATAGATGTGCAGGACTCCTGATATTGAAAGCTGATGGCAATGACACCATGCACCTGAAAATGCACACTTGGCTGAAATGCTGTAAAAGCCACATTTTAATTTATAATACAATATTACCCTGCAAGTAAATAATGATAAGACATCAGAGCCTGTCTGATAATCTTGGACAACAACTCCAACCCTGTCATCGTGGCCATGGGAGAAACTGGCACATACTCAGCTCTGACCCATCGAGCCTTTTATCTGTGTGTGTCTCCATGGACCAAGCAAATAAAGGGCAACTGGTAATTTACACATGAATCAACTTTCTTGTCAGAGCAGGCACCAGAGACCTCCCTTTTCTCTACCACAGAGAGGAAAAGCATCCAGGTCTGAGCTTGTCTCTCCAGAAATCATGCAAGCTAAAGAGCAATGTATTGGGAAATGGTGTATTGGCAGAGGCTTGCTCTTCTGGACGCCAGATAAAAAATGGCATCCGCAAAGAAGCAGATAAATACTGGGCTTGAAGGAGGATTGACAGCAGCAGTGAGCCTTTGTCCTATTCAAAACATGCAATGTCATACAAACTGAAGCCAAGATACAATCCCGATAGAAGATTATACAAGATATCTGAGTGGGTATCTGTAAGGAATTCAGCCTACATTTTAATAAGTCACAAATCTTACAATGCCTCAGGTCTCATTTCCACCTTCCTGCAGCTGCCTTTTGAAAAAGTATGCAGATTGTCCTGGGCTTACAAGACACCGTGCATGGGCACGTAATAGCACTGATAAAATAATCCATGAACTTTATTTTTGATGAAAATTAGCCTAAAACATTACAGTGTGAGAGTCATCTGTAAAGATAAAGCCATGCTTGCCATCAGCTTATATCTCATTATGAAGAGAAACTTTTATCGGTCCATAGGCACCACTCACACTCTCTTTCCCACAGTGAAGAGCGGTGAAGCAGGGTACAGCACAGTTCTGTTCAACAGTCGAGATCTCAAAGGCATTTCTGAAGTTTAAGCCACTGTGAGCATCATACTGCTATAAAACAAAGACAGATGTTTTATTGCTAGACTTAGTATTTTACACGTCTGTTTCTGAAAACGTTAAGTTTTTGTGCACTGTAACATCCACTCTGCTACTGCAGAGATTTTTCTCTGCATTCTTAAAATGGAAAGGAGGATGCAGACTGGCCTCTTGCATCACACGTCAGAAGATGGGTCACCCAGCAATGCAATGTTTCTTTCGCAGCATCAGCAGATAAGGCCCCTCCACTGGCAGACTCCTGAGGAAGGCTTTCTGGAGACAGTGGCTCTTGCTTGTAGCTGATTTCAGAGAGACATATTTTCCCTTCCTCAGTCTTTTTCCACTCCACCACTGATGCTATTTCCCTAAGCCCCATCCATCACTCTCTTGTCTCCATTTCTGTCACTTGTGCTAACATTTGCTTGGAGGGGCCAGGACAGATTAGAAAAGTAGGGATGAGACTGCCATCACCGCCCATCCTCCAGGCAGCTCTTAATAACTGGAGGCACTAAACAAACATGAATTATACAACCATTTAATACAAGAAAAAAGAAACAACTACAATTACTGATGCCACGTCTTTGCCTTCTCTAAATCTGAAATGTAAAATAAAACTTAATGTTTTTGTTTTTACCCAAGTAAATTTCCTGCTTTCTACAATTCCACCTTTTCTTTGGTTGCTACCAGCCTGTCTTCCGTTTAACACTTACCTAAAACCATATTCATTTGTGAGGAAGCTTATAGCACACTCCTTTCCTTCCTAAAATACATGAACATAAAGATACAGCTCAAGGAATTGATTTCACGTTTCCAAAAGAATTTCCATAAGAGCAATAGCTATGTACCTGATGGACAAAACAGGCCTCACTACTGAATCTCATTGTTCTAGCATTTACATTGTGATACACAGTTTTAAAATAATGATATGGGTTGGATATGCATTCATTTAAATCTAATAGCAATACAGCTAATATCAGATCTGAGTTTATTAGCATGGTGCACTACTTGTGAGTATGAATTGACTAGATGCCAATGATTTTTGAACTATATAGTGAAGCCAGTTAGTTTTAAGAAATAAAGTGATACTTCTCTCTAGTGTCATACTAAGTGCTACAGTGTGAATTACGCTGCTGATCAAGATGTGGCTATAAACCAAAACACAACTACAAAGACATAATCAACTTGTAAAATTTACATAAGCATAAAAGGAAACTCAGCTTTGAAAGAGTTGCATTTATGTTGCTAAATGTATGTCTCTAATGGTCATTGAAAACAAATGTAAAAATCCAACATGAAAAGCAGGGTGTTTTCATTGACATGAAATCTCATTCTCTCTCTGTTTTCTGGTACTTAGACTCGGCTCACTTTGTTGGCCACTGTTGTGTAAATCCTGCGTAGCACCCCTGACACCACTCTCACCAGATTTGTTAAAGCCACTACTGATGCCCAGGCTCACTGACTAGACCACAGTGTTGCCTTTTCATTGTCTTGCCAACAAACCCTTTCCCTGCAGATACTCCTGAATGTGGCTGTAAAGACCTTCCTTCATATTTTAGAGCTTTGACCATGCACTCTTCTATTTGGTTCTTTAAAAAAGCTCTGCTTTCTTGATCATATCTCACATAAGGAAAAATTTTTCATTTTCAGAGTCCGTAGACTTCACTTATGCTGAAAAATTTAACACAAGGAAGAACACTTTGAGCACTTCATCCAGCTAGCACTGAATGACCTGTGCCTGCCCTCAAACTAAAGTATCCTCAGCTCCAAAACAGGGTGATAGCATCCAGCTGCCTCTGGAGAACGGACCTGGGGAAATCCTCACTCCCAAACTGTGCGTAAAGAACATCCCTTGGCACAGGCACAGGTGCACCAGCCATTTTGTGAGAAGCACAAAAGCAGAGGCAGCCACCAGGGCTGTTCTAAGGCACTTTTATTTACTAACTCAAGACATATGTGAGCTTCCTGTCTCCCGCCCAAGCTCATTTCAAACTCACTCCTGCCTCCAGTCAGCTCATCCAAGGGAAAGTCCTCTAAGTGTTAACTTTTGCAATTTTTTCCACAAACTTCTGCCGACCTATGTAATGAACTTCCTTCAAGTTCACATAATAAAGCCCTCCTTTGCTGAAATGCCTGGCAAAAATAAGAGTAACTAGGCTGCTGGTCCTTTTGACAAACAGTGCCACACCATGCAGGAGTGTTCTGTGGCTTCTTTCTTCTTTTTCAGATTTCAGGACATGGGGGGACTTTGCACAGTGCTTACCATTCAGAGCCTACAGTTACCAATTCTCAGGGAAATACTGATACTGCAAAACATGTCAGAAGGGCTATGCCAAGGTCAGAGCAGACCCAGTGCACGTATTACTGCCAGGCTGGACCAGGCAGCATCAAGCTCTGCCTAATACCCAGTAGCTTCCCTTAACAAGACCAGTTGAAAACTACTGGAAAAACATGGTCGCCATTTTTCCACCATCAACACATCACAGAGGACACCTGCTTTGATGGTCCTGTCCAGAAATGCCTTTCACAGGCAGCTACAGAAGCTCTGAACTTGTACCAAGCAGAGACAGACAACAGAAACAGAAAGATGGATGATGACAGATTAAATACTTAGATAAATGCCTCTTGGCATGCGGACCCAGAGGTGAAAGGGTCTGTTGCCCCTCTCCAGGCACACAGCCATATGGATTTATACCTCCATCCTTTGAATGTATGCTCCTGCTCTGCCTTCACTTGCCTTGACTAGTGGAATGGAAGGTGTACCTTGACTTTTCTCCTTTTGCACAAAATCAGAGCCTGTCTCAGAGAGCCCAGATCCTCTGTGAGAAGAGAGAGATAGGTCCCTTACATTTATGCTGAACAAATCAGACACCTCCATCGTAAATCTGTTTTCACTGAGGCATTTCACTGTGACATTTAAGCACAGCAATGTCTTGGTGCATGTTCCCTCATTAGCTTTATTAAGTTTCTTTTGTAGTTAGAGGATGGACAACCTTTCCCACAGACTTTAGATGTCACAAATATCTCTTGCCCATACTGAGGGCCTAATACACAAATACTCATTCCCATGCAGGACACACTAAGGCCATATCTGACTACAAGCAAAGTGGTCTTATTTTCTCTTAATGTCTAATTAAAATCCAGCAGTGGGCTGAATTAACTTGGTTTGCAAGGGAATCCAATCATGAACCTCGAGATGCAAGAGCAATGAAATGGCATGCAAATTAACATCATTAAAAGACAGAGCAGGTGAATGCTGTCTGTGAAACCCCGCAACTTCCTCAATCACACACTCCTCAAATAAAAATACATTTAAATGTAGAAGTAAGAACATACTTTCTGAACAAGTCTGGGAGAAGCCAGAGGATCTTCCTGCCCAGAGTTCCCAAGCACGTCCTTCAGGCAGAACTCGGCTCCTGAACCAACTCCATTAACGCAACTGCTCCTTGGACAAACCCTAAATACACAGACAAAAGGGCTTCTGACCTATCTTCTGATGCTGAGGAAACCTGCTTCCACCACTGACAAACTCACTTGTGGTACATGACTGCCTAAAGCATTTACATTTTAACATCACCTCTGCTACTCTTAGCTGGCTATGGTCGGATTCAGCAGCTGCTGGAGGAATTCAGGCTCAGTTAAACAAGTGGCAAACCAGAAGGAAATAGGATAGGACCAATAATAAGAAAAAACAATAGAGCAGAATGCAATTCACAATTTGGTTAGGTTAATCCAAACATTAAATATGCTACATAATGCTGCATTCCCTCTAAGGAGTAACTTGAAGCAGTACTTGGGTCAATAAAATATTTGCAGGAGACCTTTAGCACAACTGTACCGATAAATTTGCTGACAAAGACTTCTGTTGTTTCTTTGATTTAGTTCTGTTTGTAACTTTATTTCTTAATCCAGCTTTCTACCCTGCCTTTCCAGCCGAGCTGAGTCTGAGGATAGTTACATATATATATATAAATAACTTGTCAACAAGAACATACAAATTTTTTATGTATAATTTTTTCCCCTCAGAGCTGACATAAATGACCACCATGATTTGGTCAGTGAAGAGCGCTCCCATATCACTGCAGTTATCATGACCTGCTCAGGTTCACTTCTGCAGCATGCACAGACCTTCTCTACATATGCTGAACCTACTGCTGAGCCCCTTCCACACGCAGGGCTTCTACACGGTGATGGTACTTGAATTCCTAAGAAGTAGTGGAGCATAGTGGAGCTGGAAACACACACAGGGACCAGCTGCAACTGGTGGTGGTCCCAGGGAAAAAAAGAAGATGCAGAAGTTTGCTGGTCTATGCAAACCCCATCCTGGAAAAGAATATATTTTCCTCATGTCAGGAATAATAAAGTCATAATATAGAAGTACTTGAAGATGTGCCAAACTGGATATGTTTATCTTATTAATAAGGATTCCTGATCTATTTAAAGAACATGTCTCAGGCTAAGTATTTAGAGGAATGACTTGGAACTTTATTGGGATTCATGGAATTTGATTAAGTGCATTTTCTCGTCACTCAGGTAAGCATTTTTATTAACTTTATTCATAACTTTATTTTATTAATCTGTGACCTACCATGAAGAATAAACATGAAATAGGGATTTGCTCAACTTTTAGCCATTCAAAGTATTCAAATCTGTGTCTCTCACATGCATAATCTCTCCCTCCTCTATAGACAAATTATGCAAAACACAAACATTTAACTATTAATAACTTACTAGGAGACCACAGAGAACATGATTTAAACCTCTATCTTAAATATTATTTTAAAAAAGACAAAGTTATTTGTGGGACAAAATCAGACAGTAATTTATTTAAAATTAGCTCAAAGTGAAAAATATTTACATTTATTTTTATTTAGATGTTAGCTGAAAGCATCTCATTAAAAAAAATCTGTAAGGCCAGATGTAAAAACATTAATGTCTGTTCCTGTATCAGAGTGCACTCCAGGCTTCAAATAAATTCCACACATACATTCCACTTTCTTCATTACTCCCTGCAACCTTTTTTTTTTCCCGTACTGAGTACATTTTATTAAAATGAAATTTATATTTTAGGAATGGAGTGATTTGAAATATTGGCATCTAAAGAGCTTCTTAGGCAGTATTACTTGTTTGACACTGAAGGTTTTGTTTTGGTACACAGAATATAAAACCATTTCCTCAAGATATTTTGTGTTCAGCATAAAATATTAAAAATATCTCATTTCCAAGAGGTCTGGTGGGAGTTCATGACAGATGCGTTGCATCTTTTTTTTACGAACTTTTTTCAGCATTATTGTGTCTAATTAGCCCTGATGATTTACCCATGACAGTATGAACTTCTTGAGAGGAAAGTGGAACATAATCTTTGGAGCAAAGAACAAACACGTTTTTGGGGAAATGGGAGTGAGTGAAAGCACTGACTCGAGGTGGTTTATAACAAATGCCCCCAAGTAGTCCTGCGAGTTTTCACTTATTTATGCACACCATATGATTCATCTTTTTGCCTTCTGCGCTACAAACCAGGCTTCATGCATCTTGCACCGTTGGCTTTGCAATCATGTCACTACTCCTGCCTGTGGCTGACGACTAGTTATAGAGGACCAACCATCATGGACGAGCTAAAGGTGAAGCTAAAGGTCTGCCATGGAGGAGGGGAGGCACCACTAATCATGCACCACCTTCTCCATGCCACCACCTCAAGATTATGGGAGAATTTAGGAAAAAAAAATGTGAACTGTCCCTAAAATGTTTATCTCTGCTGGCAGGACTTCTTTCCTGTTTGGGCCCTATGCAAAAATACCTTGTCAGAAATTTTCAGAACACAAAGAAGTTTATCAAAGGAGGCTGGCAGCCATGGGACGAGGCGGCTAGGCAGACACTGGAGATGCCAAGCAGACAAACCCCAGTGCAAGAAGGAAATTTCATTTGCATTCAAGATGGGTAAAATGCACAAAGTTAATATTTTTGAAGTTTCAATTAAAACATCGTTAGTGTTTTTTATCACCTGACTCCAGCCTCGTGTGGCAAGGTCAGCCCTTTCAGTGAACAAACAGCTCAGTCGCCTCCAGTGTAGCTGTTATCTGCCTCAACAAGGGGAGATGTTTGGCACAGCCTAAAGCTGGGGCATGAACCCTGGCTAAGCTTAAGACATTTATCTGACAGCATCAGCTGACACTCCACAAACACATTTGCTTTCCATGACCTCAGAGCATTTGTGATTAATCAAAAATGTATCTTGGATCTTGAGAACAAGCTACAAGCAAGCACACAAAAAAAGAATATGCTCTCGATCTGGCTTATTGACTCCAGAGGTATATTGAATTTAGAAATAGCAGATAGAATAAAATGATCAATATGTTCTCACTTGTCCACGGAAGAGCAAACTTTATCCCTCCAGCAACAAACATTGATCATGTAAATGTTTTGGAGCTGCTTTCAAGTACAGAGAGCAAAGGCATGAGGACTTTTGAGGAGGGGCATTCCATGGAAAAGACACTGGTGTACGTGCACTTGGCTGGGAAGCGTGCTGTTTAAAGTTGTGCACTGCAGCAATGCACCTGAGCCACCTCTACCACTGCGGCCGTTTCCACCAGTACATATTGCTAACATCCAGTTTGGGAAACACTGTGCCAAGTGATCTTAATAAAACATTATAGAAGATACTTTAAAACTTAATGAAGGAACATAATCTGCTTCAGAGAAAACTTCCTGCCTTAATTTAAATGAGACACAGTTATAACATATCCCCTATGCACTGTTTACAATTTATAATTTATGTCTCAGTTCAAATACACTACTTTCTGCAGTCATCTGCTAAGTTATATGATTAGCATTTGAATATTGTAATATTCTGCTTCTTGATACCAGAGTAATGTGATGCAGTACATTTGTATTTTAATACTTTCTTTTTTATTCACTAATAAGCATACCAAGCTCTAATTAGTTGAGATGAAAGAAATCATGCGCCCCACCCAGTCTAATTTGAAAATGGTTATATCTCTGTAAAAACTCTTCACCATTTCATTTATTAAATCCCACTCTTTTCTGGTTACCTACTGCTCAGGCTACAAGTCATTTGTGCTCATACTGCACCATCATTCTACTATAGCTAAACTACTGTATGTGCTTCGGTCCCTGTTGGCATGGCAAACAAACTTTCATTGCATGTGCTCTCTATAAAATGGTGATACTAATTAGAAGATATAAACTCATGCTGAGACATGATATGAATTGGTGTTATGCATCTCTTAAGCTCACAGCAGTATTAGATTTATATGGTTGATGCCCTCAACTAATATTCAACTAGAAACTTTCTATTTTTTGAATCTGCAGAAAAATGAAACAAAAGTGAAGGTGCTTCAATAAAGCAATTCACAGATTCTCAGTAATCCACACTCCACTAATCTCTACATTCATAAGCAGCAAACAAAAAAAAAAAGTCTTTTTTCCCAGTAAAGACTGGGAAGAAGAGTCCTACAGTGAAAACACATGCCAGCGTTACCTAGTGTCCATACATCATTTTTCCAAGGACACGGCAGCATGATCAGCAAACTTCACCCCAGTTCATGGAGAAGGACCCCCAGGTACAGAGCTGATCTCCCTGCAGTCTGGAAGTGGCTATTAGTGTATGACCTGAAATGCTGCCATTAAAAGCCTTGTCCTGTGTTCACTTTTTAGAAAAAGGAGGAATCTGCTAGTCCAGGACCAGGAAGTTATTCAGGTATCCCAGCTTCAGCCTGATTCAAGACACTGCATACATGTAGGCTCATGATGACCCTACTGCTCAAACTCTTGCAACACAAGCTATGGGCTCTAGATATTGCAGTTGCGTGTTTTGACATCCATGGTGAAAATGAGCAGAAAATCTGACTGTTCCATATCAAGAAATATTTTTCCTAGTGCTAATGTACCTTAAATACCTTGTTCCACAGATGAGTGGCCTGGCACCTGCTGCATGAGAAATAGCCAATTACTGTTCAGTGTCTCTAATTTTCTGATTCAATTAGCATGCTTCAGAGCTTTCCAGTTTAATTGCAAACTACTTCACAGTTAGCTCTCCGATTAATCATTGCCCATCTGCAAGGCATCGCAAAACTTGGTGGAACAAATCTCTGTGCTTTGGAATGCTGGGAGCTTAGAGAATCAAACTTGTTTTGGTATATAAAGCTTTAATTTTGTTTGCCCTTTTCAGCTGCACTTGTAAGAAGCTCTGTACTGATTAAACAGGAAGTCCAGACAATAATATGCTACATTATGCATATAATTACTGTAAATACAGACGAGACTGTAGAAGGTTAGGTGCTAACACGTATGGAGTAGGGGGTCAAGAAAACACATTTGCAATCAATTTCTCCCCCATTAAGACAGAAAGGAGGAATTGGTGGAGGAGGGAGAAAGAGAGGTATGAGACGGTGGTACAGTCCCATGCATGATTCCGGACGTATTTCTGAAGCTCTACACAGCAGTACAATCACCACATGCTATTTCTAATTTCATTTTCAAAGCAAGCTGTAAACTTCCTGAAACTTAAAAACTTAAAAAAAACCCCTTACAACTCATAAAGTTGTATTCAACTGCTTTAACACCATACCTATACTTTATTGTACACTTTCAGCTCCAAACTGAACACTGACTGTTGGGTAGGACCATGAGATAGATCAGTTGTCATGGAGGTTCTACTTTTTCCTGTATTTTGCTACACTATCAACAGTAATACCCACTGAAGAAACACAGATTACCTGTTTTATTCAGGTGCACATAAACTTCCCGTCCCAAAGACTTGATTAAAAAAGTAACAGCGTATTAGACAGCAGGAAATTAGAAATTCTATTAAAAATGAATTATTTTGCACATATGAAAGTATAAACAAAATCGAAGCTTAGGGACCTGAAAATTTTGCTCTAAATCCATGCAACATTTCAGCATGCATTACATTCAGTGTGTATGACTGAGACATCAGCCCTTCAGGATGCTATGCATCCCTGATTTGAGTTAAATTCATTAAGATGCAACAGGGCTCAGTTTCCTGCAGCATTCTGTTTCAAGGACTTTCCTGAACTGGGGCTACTGTGAACATTTTGGTTCAAAATACCACCACTTAAGAACATGCCAATCTCCATCATAATTTTAATATTTCCAGGTTAATAAGAGAAATTCTAAAAATCCCTAAAAAAAAGCTGAATCAGCTCATTAACTTCTCTAGTCATCCAAGAAGATTCAAACATTGTAAAATCGTGATTTTTGTTCGGACGATACCTAGTGACGACTGCCAGGGAGCTGTACCTCCTGCATCCTGACAGAAATAAAACTGTATTACTGACATAAAAAACAATAATTATCTAAAGCTATATTATTGATCATTAAGATGATGCCACCATGTCAAAGCTGGAATTCAGACTTCTTCTTCAAGGTCCTTAGATGCTTATAAGAGTTCCAATAAAAATAAATCTAAAAACTGTGCAGTTAAACCACTGCCTGGCTACCCATCTAGCTGAATGAAAAATCTTACAAAAAATGGTCAGAAATTCCCGTAGCGAGCACTGACCCCAAAAAAGGTGTGTTTGCAAACACACCTGAATGCTAGAGACACAAAATAGGTCTCTGCAGAACTTTCCAACGTTTTCGCCATTTTCCCAGTAACATTTTTCTGTGCCAGATGAGGTACATATGTCACCTTCCTAGAATAATCTATGTAAATATGTAAATCTATGTAACACAATGAACAATACAGACATTGCAAACATGAGCCACAGCCTTTTGTGCTGTGACATGCCAGTTCAGTATTTCTGTGCATGTAGGCAGTGCACTTGAGTAGGGTGATGTAGCAGATGTAGCATATACATATTACAAATTTAAGCTGTATTTCAAACCATGCTGAGGAACATGCTTCTACTCTGGGAAAAAAAAGAACTGAGCTTTGCTGGTCTGTGAAAAAAAAGAAAGTTTTAAGAGTTCCACTTCCTTTTTTTTTTTTTTTTCAATTTAGCTTGTGTTTCTGAAGTCATTGTAGCCTGTATTATCTTTTTTAAATAAATCACAAGGTCATTAAATTGATCTCCTCTATTATGACCAGTTCAGCATACAGTCACAGAATTCAGCAACAGAGGCAAAAAAATGTGATGTTTTTAACATTTCCAAGAGAGTATCTCCTACATCTGCACAACATTGCTGAAAGTTTTAGCCCCACAATGCCCACTAATGTCAAGGCAAGTTACACAGCTGAAGGCCTGACAATTTACTCCATTTAGGGGTTATATTCTGTTTAGTGAGTGGGAACCTGTGCTTAGGGTTCTGTGGCCAGGCTATCTCAACAGACCAGGCTGTGTTTTCCCCATCACTCCCTCAATAGCTTACTTGTGTTTAAACCCAGTTCAAAACTGCCTTTCTAAGGTGAACTGTTATCCCATTTTGGCCTCTTTATTCTCAGTGAGAAGAAGGCAAAGTGACTTTAAAGTGCTTAATGCCTCTGACTCAGATGAAGAAAAACCCGCAGGCACAGAAACCTGACCTATGTGATCTCCTGGACCACCTCATATGGAGGCTCAGCAAACAGTGTACAACACTGGTATCTGGAGAAACCAAGGGGCACAGCCATAAATTGTGTCCCCTGGGACTGTCTGAGTTACAGCTGATCCTGAGAAGCTTTTCTGGGGCGTGAAACACCAATCTGCAGACTCCCAGCTCTGGTGCTTAGTCCCTGCCTTTCTTATGAACATTTCCAACAAAACAGGTAACTCTCCCAGTGTAGCTGTTTGGATTCCTTGCTCTGGAAAACTGTGTGATCGTTTTGTAAAGTGTTTACTGAGTTTTGGAACTACAGTATTGAAAAAACCCGACAATTATCACAAAAAAGCCCCTTATTTTCCTTTCACAGAGGGAGATTATGAAAATAACTGTAGCTATTTCACTACCACAAGAACAATGAATTTGCACTGGCTGCCAGAGCCAGCACCCAACTTTATTTTCCATGGCAAACATCTCTACAACCTTGCAGGGTCACCTCTGTCCTGCTAGAATTACCACCCCAAGGGAACCAGGGGGAGTGGACAGGAAAACAGTGCATGCATGCTGAAACTGAATATGGGAAAAAATTTTTAGTGCTTTTAGGGTTGTGCTACAAGTCACATCAAGTCACCTCTGGTTTCCAGACCCACTTGCTTTCCTGCCAAAGGACCTTCCCACTTAATTCATGAAGGTGACTTATAAATACCAAGAGTATTTCGCTCAGCTTTGTTCAGGCTCTTCTAAACTTTTCCCATGGTACTACATAAGTTATTTTTGTTTATTTATTTTTTTTAAAATACAAGTTCTACAGTTTATAAAAACCACACATTTTAAAACAGATTTTAGAAAAAAAATTACATTCCTGTTGGATTTTTGGTTTAGTTTGCTCTATTGAGGCAATGTGCAAAAGCTCAAACTTTTATATTTTTCTCTGTTTTGAACTGAAAACGGTTGGAATATTCAGAAAAACGAGGGGGGGGGGGAGAACATACTATTATTTTTACTTCCTTTCAAAATACTTTCATTTTCCTCATTAAGAAAACATGAAATTTTAAGTACCAGAAGCTGTGCTTACCTTTTTCACTACCTCTGCCGGCACATATTCAGTCTCTGCTTCTGATATGTAAGAAAGGTAAACTATTATTTTTTACTAATTAGGTTAACAAGTTCAAAGCTACAAGGAAGAGAGATTTTTACAAACGAGGATGTATCTTCCGTTCACCCTTTGTTCTTAGGAAACACTCCTCATCTTTCTACCACGTGTCTTAAAAATTACGGACTAAAGATGCACATCAGGCTATCTGGGCTGCAGAACTGGTAAATATGGAAAGCTTCATTCTGAAATCTTATTTTAGTATTTACTTAAAAAACAACAAAAATTTTAAGAGAGACCGGGAAAGGGAAATCCATCCCAGTCAGGGTGAAATAAGGAGGTTCCTCCAAAATCAGCCCAAACCTGCTCCTACGCAGTGCTGCAGGGTCCCAGGCAGTGCAGGGACAGGCAGGTTGCTGCATGATGGCTTCTGCTTGCAGCTGGGCTGACACCAACATCAGAGGGCTGCTACCAGCATCTCTCTGTCCTAAGCGAGTGGCTTGAGCAATTTGGAGGATGTTAATTACCCAGAAACTACATGACTTGAAGAGTAACTACAGAGGTACCCTGTCAATGCCAAGACCCTATTAACAAGTTTACTGAGAGATTTTAGACTTCATTAGTGGTTATTCCCAAAAGGTGTTGGTCCAGCAAGACTCCAGCCGGATACAGTAACCTGCCTCTTGTCTCACTTCTGCAGCTGAAGTGAAGCACCAATTACTAATCCTGCCTCTATTGGGTTTCTGCTGAGCTCGACACATGGCATATTTTCTAACATTTTGATCCAAGCAGACAGGTGAAACTTAGTCCACTTTGTTTCTGGCCAGGTATGGGCAAAGAAACAAATCACAAAAAATAAATCAGAAAATGTCCACAGATTTTTATAAATAAATAATAATAAAACATGAGCTCAACTTCTCTTTCCCATACAGGCACTGAATTATCACTGTGTGTTAGTATACACTTTTTAAATATTTATACAGCTCAGGTGAAAATATATTTCACTCAACAGCCTGCATACTGCAGTACCCATTTGTAGCTGCTGGTCCCCAGTGCAGAGCAACACCAAGGCTCCAGGCATTTTTAAAGCAGGAACCAAAAGGCAACTCTTCACTTAGATGGTTTTCATTTAACTGTGAATAAAAATTTCTATTCCAGCTTTGGTCTAACTGTGGTAAACTCATTCAGTCCCTGTTTGGGAATGCAGAGTCTGTTCTGGAATGGAGAACTCATTATTTCACCAGGTATCACAGAGAGGCATGATGCCCCTGTGCACGCAGAAACCTCTCTTAAAAAGAGAAGAATTGTGCTAGGTAAGCAAAATCATAATACTTATGGAATAAGAGGATGAATAAAGAGAGCAGAAGCCAGACAGAACAGGGGTGGGGCATGGGCTAGGATAGTCTGGGTCCAAGGCATCTCTGCAAGTTCAGGGTAATCACTGCTTGCAGTTTTCACACAACTCCTCCAAAATACAGAAAAAATAGAAAAACCAAAATCGCCTACATTTGTCCAGAACCAGGACAATATGGAATATAATTGTTTATACAAGTATGTATGTATATGTTTATGATACCTTACACTATTTTTATTCCTTTTTTTTAGCCATAAAGTCTGTAAATTAATTAAAAAAATTACTTCATATCAACTCTTTTGCATTAATATCAACATAAACTCAATATATTTAAAAATAGCTTGAAAATCAGCTGTTGTGCATATCCCAGAGGTGGTTTAATACATCTATCCATATATGCATGTAGATGCTCATGAATATCCTGCTGCTTTGGAAATGACTCACTGTGCTATTTCACCACAATTTGCATTGTTATAATAGGATATTGACTGATTTTAGGTTTAAGGGACTAACGCAGTATTCAGTAATGACTCTGTGCTACAAGTTTATTGCAAGTGCCGAAGGTTCATTCACCCCAAGCAATTCAGTCAATAACCAATTTTTATACTTCTATCTCCTTCAAAATTCCAAACCAATAATCCCTGGCTTTTTTTTCTTTTTTAATTATTTCAGTATCAGACTAACATTTCCCATGGAAATCAATATGGGTGAGATCCATTAGCCAAAAATCTGCAGCACTGCAATGCAAACATATTAAAAATATTGATCTTGCAGGCTACTGATGTTTTGATTGACTTTAATGTTTGTAAGCAGCAATAACAGAATTTCAATGACTGAAACAAACTTTTGATTAAAATTATAGATTTTAACTTTTTTTTCTATTTTACTGTTTCAAAGGGTATTGCATGGTTTACTTGTTTGCTGTAAATGATCACAGTAGTAAACCCTTACTCAGTTTCTTGTTTATAAATACTAAGGTCTGTCCCAGGGAACACATCTTCAGTTATACCTTCTATCACTTTTGATGTTTTGGTTCCACTATATCACATGTATAACACCAGTATGAGCAGTGTCAGATACATTTTTGCAGCATTTTCCCTTCTAAATACTCACATCTTGTGGGCATCCGTTACCAGCAAAAACACAAATTTGACCTCACTTTTTTTTATCACTATCCATTATACTATGGCTGATTTTCCACAGCAGCTGGCCAGGATTTTGCTAACGCCATCTTCCCAATGTGGTTCCTACCTCCAAAATAAATATCTCAGATAACATAAGGACATTTTCTACTCTGGGTCTTTCTACCTTGGGTATGAATATGCCTTCATTGTCATACAGCCTCAATGTTCCACCACCTGGATCACATTTACCACCACAGGTTAGAAGTGGCATCCTTGCTTTAGGCATGGGGAAGCCAAGCATTGAGGAATTAGGGTGATAACTTCAGACAACCTGGTTCCCACCTAGATCCTGAAAGTTATGAAGAAGTACCTCCAAAGGATGAGGTTTTCTTCAGAAGAGACCAGTTCTGGTGACTGCCTTAGGCTATCCAAATGGTTGTTTGCTGGGGGTGACACACGCAGCTGTCGGCTCTCATGAGCTCTGGACTAGCACGAGGCCTCCTTTTGCCTCGGGCCTGGGGAAAATACACAGGAATATTTGCAAAATGGAAGTGAAACAGACTACTGCAAAGAGATACCAGAGGTGGGTCTTTAAGACCGAGAAGACCGTACCAGCACAAGGAAGCTGCTGCACCACCTGTAAATCTCCACACTCGTACAGACAGCCCCTGTGTACATGCCTGTGTATAAACAAGCACCTGACAGTGGAGCTGCAGCTTCATTGTTCTGGCGCCTGCGAGAGGGATACACCACCTGAGGCTCCTTCCAGGTTTGTGCAACAATTGGAAAAAACACGGACCCTGTTCTAAGTCGACAGACTCACTTTATTAAGCACGCATGAGTATTTATTGGATTCTTGTTTACAGATTGTAGAACCAAAGCTATGCAGACAGTAAGTAAGAGACTAACCAACCACACAAAGAAATGGCAGAGTAGATGTTTCTTGCTCCTTTATCTCAGACACTCACACATTCCACACAGCCTCTGTGGCCCAGTGTTATGGGCCATTTAATTGAAGCATTCTCACACATGTATTTATGGCTGCAGATGATCTTTAGTATGTACTTTCTTATGGCAAAAAGGTGTTTGGTAAGGTTGACCAAGAGCAGTTGCTTCTACAGTTTGCATTTCCATGATCCAGTATTACAGCAGTTTAAGATACATCCCCTTCGACAGACCACGTGAATTTTTTTTTCTTTAAAATCATTATCCTCTTCCTGTTAATATCAGTTATATGATGAACTCACCAACTCTACAGCCCAACCTGGCTCCTGTGTCCAGTGGGGAAAAATTACTTGAAGGAAGGATAACTAAGGGATGAGGCATGCTGACACACTTGCACTACACAATAAAGCAAAAGGAATGTGGTTCCTGTGCAGCATTTAACACAATATCCAACACCAAGGTACAGCTCCAGGACTTAAGCCCTTTTACAGGGTCAATGCTTGAATGGAGCTGCGTTAACATTATCTCCATGCATCCCACAGGCTGAAGCTTTCCAGTGGGGTGTGATGCCCAAAAGCCCTGTGCCACCAACCACTCTACAGCCTTTTAGAAAAGCCTTTGAGTGATGACCCATGTCTCTGGCTCTACGGTCCTGTTAAGCTTTGATGTCTGTTACCATTGATTGCCCACTCTGGAATATTTAACCAGGAAAAGCAAACTAGCATTACTAAGAAGCTGCATGTGGGAAGAGGAAGGACAACCTGAGCTCTGCTGTCCCTCTTCTCTCACTGCGGGACACAAAGTGCTCCACGATTGCTGTCAAACCCCTTAGAGCAGGCAGTGCTTTGTCTGTACCTTGAGATGTTAGGAAGGACTAAGAAACAAAACTGCCTCTAAATATGGAATGTTTTGGACAAAGGACAGACAATTTTCCAAACCAGGAAGAGATTTCTTCTGTAGAGAAGGAACTGTATGGCAGAGAAGTTCTGTATTGACACAACCTTGTCTAGAGACTGTTAAGCTTTGAGTCTTCAACCACCTTTAGGTAAAAAACCAAGACAATAACAAAAAAAACAAGCCACAAGACCAATAAACTAAAAAGGAAAAGGGACAGTTACAAGCCTAAATATAAAAAATTCAAAAGGATTGGTAACATTGCAAATAGTATTCTACTGTACCTTCACTGTAAACAAACATCAATTTATATAAATACTCAAAATTTAAATACCTTGTTCTCCAAACACATGCAGAACAGGCAGTATCAGTACAAGCTTTTTTTATGTACCCTGTCAATATGTGTACATGTGGTCTGAAAACTGCTCCAGGCTGGGGAGCATATTTCAGGGCTCCAGCATACAAGCCTCCTGCACACTCAGCTGCAGGAATTTTAAGTGCTGCTGCTCCCAACTGCTTGTCCCGCCTCTCTGTTGAGCAACTGCCCCCAAGGTAGAATTTGCAGAAATGAACATATCCATCACATTAACACAAATGCTGTTTTTTTGCAGTTTAAGGTGGTCATCTTGCAGGAACATGCACATCCCTCTGAAGCCTTTGGTAGAGGGGAAGTAATCAGCAAAAGGATGGGCTGAGGCTCAGGCAGTTAAACAGCCTCAAAGTCTTCACAAAGTCTGTCCCCACATACATTCTAGGGCCAAGATTGTGAACTGTGAAGCCAGGCCCTTGCCTATCACAACATATTACTTTCATATTTTCTGTATTATTTTGCCAACATCAAACAGAAGCAGTTCTGGCTCTGCTGTGGGTTGAGTGCTGGGGACAGACGTGAAAAGCTCTGTATCTCACAAGCCATACTCCAAGCCCCTATTTATTAATTCTAAGTAATGCACGGGACAGAGTACAAAATGTTCATACCATTCATTTATTTGCATATTCATCTTGTCTATCACAACAAGGAGACAAATTTAGAATGTTTTTTGTAAGATTTGCCTTCAGTGTCTAGCTGTTAGAGTAATTGCTAGTGAATTACTATTTGCATGAAACAGTCTATTATCCAGTATTACCCATTGAAGCAGATGGCCCTCATTTCATAATGTAGACATACATGGTGGTGTCTCTCTCCTTGTTTCCCATCCAAGTTCAGGACAACCATGGCAGACCTGGGTGAGGAGAAGGCCTGCACGCTGACCCCTGAACATGCAGTCTGAGCTCAGTATCTGTCTCCAGATGACTGATGCATTTTTGCCACCAGCTTCTGGAAATTCACAAAGTAATAATGAGGATGACTTAAAAATTGTGTGATTTAAAAAATAATTTGAAGGTTTTTGTTTCTTGCTGGTGACAGCTGAAAAAATTTCAAGTTTCTTTTCCACATCACTGGATGGGCAAAAAAACCTGTTTCACAAGCTGCAAGACAGAAATTGATCAATAAATAAAATACAGACCACCATCAAATCACTATAAAACTATAAATAAGCATACAGTAGCTAGAAACTGGTATTTGCAATACTACACACTAATCACTCCTTCACTTCTGGCATGACAACTTGCTGATGACCCGGGTAGATGTCCCTACCATCTATGCAACAACATTTACTGCCATCTATACTTAATACCATCAACCATGATCATGAAATTGAAGTAGATCAAGAGACAATGAAGTACAACATACAGAAAAAGTAATGTATCTGGAATTGGCAAGCAGAGATTTGAACAAAGGCTCTGTCACGCCATGGCAAGGGCCACTTCCAAAAAATTAGTGACATCTTTGGTGCACTGACTCCTTTTCCCACCAGATGCTATAATGGCAACTCTTCCCTTTGGCTGTGACAAATAGGTTTTAACCCTCTTCTGACTGAACTTAGGATGAAAAGACATCTAAATAGAAGTACTTAGAAAGTCTGTAACTTGTTCTATATTTTTCTGCAGCTCCACACCAGAGTAGAGACTGTGCACAGCGTCTCCTGCAGCCAGGCCAACTGCAAGCAATCAGCCTTCAAATCAGGGTGTTAAACCCCTTAAATTGGTTTGTTTTGTTAACTCAGGCTTATTAATGTCCCTTTAAAGGATGGCTTCTATGTAAAAGACTGACATCTGCCCCTGAGCAAGAACGACACTCAAAGCAATATAAACTGCTGTTGTTCTTGCTTGAGTCACAAGCATGCAAAGCTTTTACTCTGCTACCAAAGCAAATTACTCAGGACACCCCAAAAAGCTAGTGAGGTACATTGTGATCTCTGTGATTGTGTCATTTCAGTGAAGCTTCAGAAAAGGAGAAGAGAGGGCTGCCTGCGCCAGTCTCTTAGCACAGAAACTGATGGTCAAACTTAAGAAGATGCTAGACATCTCCTAAAAAGCACGCAGGATCTTCATATCCCAGTTATACCAACACTGACATAAACTTTGTGTACTCAAGAAGTTGTTGGATTGATTCACTAAATTCTACATGGCTGAGTGAAGGATGCATATTCTGAATTAACAAAGAAGCCACACACAAACCCTGCAGGGCCAAAATGCCTTCTCTTATTTAATCTTGAAAAAGAAGGAAAATGACCCTCTCTCCAAGTCAATTAACACATCACTGTGTATGGAGTATCTCCTTAGTCTATATACAATACAAATAATAAATTATAGATTCAGATATTCTTAAATAATCTGCAGGCTTTCAGGATTTTTTTGCAGCTATTTATGTCTTTCATGGCAAGCCATGAAGACTGAAACATGGAAAGAGCTTAAAACATAAAAGCATAACTTTAAAAAGTTTGACACAAACACAATAAAAAAACCCCAAACCAAAACAGCTTTTTGGCACTAAAAGCATATGCTCAGCCCCCTGCAGCTAAAAGTCACATACTGAGAGTACATGTTCTGTTAAGAACTACTATTTTCAAGCATGACTGCTGATTTTGGACAGTAAGATTAAGGAAATCTTCAATCTGGCAATTTTCTCACTGCTCATTTACTAAAGCATCCCCACTGTCCAAAATCCCAGGAGTTTTGGGATCTGACATCATGGAAGGAAAACAAAAATAAAAGATTCCCAAGGTACTGTTTTTATCTGGTTTATGCATTTTTCCCCCTAGCAATATCATTATTCCAATCCACTCCATGGAATATGTGGCAGATGCAAGAGCACTTTGCTCCCTTCCTTCTGTGGAACAGAGTGGAAATGAAGCTGGCCACGGCTCACACAATGCCTGTTAAAAGTAGCAGTGTTCTCAGTGAAGAATTATTTACAAGCTCTAGGGTCAGGAGCAAACTGAGCAGCACAACTTATTTCACTAATTTCACTTACTGCAAATCACTTGCATTAAGATGTTCTGGAGTTAATATGAAGAAGCAGACTTCAATTTTTACTCTTTTGTGTTTTACTATGCAGTACAAACAGTTTGTTTACTCATTATAAACTACATGCATTCTTTTTTTCTTTTTATTTTCTTGTTAGCATATTCACAAAGACATCCAGATTTCAAGCTGTTTGTTGTATAGATGTATTCAACAAATTAATAAAGGTACTTTTCATAAACACTTTACTAAGGTTTATTTGTTATTCCCTTTGTGTCACAGACCACCTCAGCAATGAGATATATTTGTTTCACTCCCTGACTGGGGACACTCTGGACATCAAAAACAATGACAAGGGATAGGATCTTCCTGGTTAACATCTCCTAACAGACTTTCTTTTGCTATTGTATGTCAGACTGGAGAGGACATTGTTATCAATAACTGTCAGTCCTCTGCATCTGGACAAACATAATAGATAATGTCACCCAACACGCCTGCCAGAAAGCAAACCTACACATTTGCAATAATAGAAAAATATTCCTATTATACACTGCTTAAACAGCTTTCCGTGACTGTATTGTATAGTGCTTATTTTGTCTTTAAAAAAGACAGCAAGAATGTGTTCAAAATTACGAAAACAGCTTAAAAACTATGAACCTGACAATCTGTGTCATTTGGATTTTCAGTCACTTAGCTTTCCTCTTCTCTGCCCATTCATACAGCCAGGAACAAGCAGGTGTGACAGAGATGCTGCATGGCTCACAGCAAGACTCAATGCCCCAACATCCCTTTGGAGCAAACATCTGTCTGTCCTGTTCTTAACCACTTCCTCTTTACCATCTCCTCCATGGAGAACCTGAAGTCAGTAACCCCAGATATACCATTAGAAAGTTTTCCTTTGTGTCTAATCAAAGCTTTTCCTGCTGTGACTTACTTTTATTATTTTTTCTACTATTTATTAGGTCTGCAGAGAACAGACTATTCCTTTCCTCTTTGAAACACTCACAAACCCAGTGATTTTCACCATGTTTTCTTCTTTCAGTCCTCTTTTTTTAAATGAAACTTTTTTCTTCTTTTCACCCTTTTTCTTAAGGCCACATTTGCTAGACTTCTTATCACTTTTGCTGCTTTCCTTTTCAGGTTTTCTAGTTGTTCTCTTTTTCCATGGGCCATGCTGCCCACCAGCATACAGAAGCTCAGGGCTGAAGCATCACCAATAGTTTTGTAAGCTATAGGCTTATTTAGATATGTCCGTAAAAGGTTTGCTTTTTCTGCAGCCATGCATCATCTCTGACTTATCCTGCCGCTGCAAAGAAATTTATTCTCCAGGGGGCAAAAGCAAATACTGCTTGATTCCTGTGATTCTCTCTGTGCAGCCCGTGATAAAATTCAACCCTGCACAAGCCTCACTCCTGTTATTCAGGGCCCCACTTCTGCTAGGTCAATATCACAATTCACTGTTGAGGTTATCCCAGCACTGTGAGCTACATGGACCATTTCAGCAGCCAGGAGCAGCAGTGCTTCCACATCTCGTGGTGGCTGATGGAAAGAAAGGCTGATCCTCAGAGAGGGATTGCTGCCAGGCTCAAGACATGAGCAGTAATGGTGCTGCACTGTTTTCCCTTGCTTCTGAGCATATTCTGAAACTGAATTTTCTCATTTCCTTTGTGAGCAACCACAGAGTTACCCAACTCATTAAGAAACAGTCAAACTCCAGTGCTTGTGCCACATACTCCAGAAATTAACTACTGTGCAAGGGGCACCAAAGTTTCCTTCTGGAGGGCAAAGACACTGCTCTGTTGCATCACTGCTGTTCATTGTCTGTCACTATACACAGCAATTAGTTGAACCTCAACAGTCCCCAGATAATAACTATGGAGCAAAGCAGGTACTCACATGGCAGAAAACTGGCACAAGGCTTCCTTGTAACTGGAATGTATTGAGGAAATAAAGATGCCTGAGAATATCTAGTTGTAAATGTGGACACTGACAGGTTTTGCAGGTATGCCTCTTTTCCTCTTACACTTGTCAGCTGGACCAGAAGACAATGTGATCCCACTCCTTTTTTGTGGAAGAGGAGTGAAGGAAAACAGACCACTGCTGCAGAATAACCCCACCCAGTATGGCTAGAGATTAAATTTTCTATCAGTTCAGGAAATGCAACCAATGCCACAGTGATCTACACAATAAATACACGAAATTAATTCTTTTTCCTTCTATGACTCAAAAGCAGGAGTAGGGGATGGTTGGAGTAGGTGAGAGAAAGTGTTACTTTGTGGCTGTAGATGCAAAACACAGTCCACGTGAAACCTTAGAAATATCTATTTGCAACCAAGAGATGAGGTTATCTTTGTGCTTGCAGAACATGTCACCCACAGGGAAATGGAGGGCACAGCCAGAAGTTACCTGGCTGCTCACACAGCTGCCAGGCTGTGAAGAGCCATCAGAACATGAGACAACCTGTACAGTCGGATGCTGAAATGCCAAAAAGTTTGGAAGAAACCCAAAGGGCTCACGGTCAGCCTCAGTTTCTTTATGCATACCCCTTTCCTGTAGAAAATCATGGGGCCTGAGATGAAGATCATACCACCAAGTCATTCAGCAAATTTCAAGAGATTTCTCATTCTCCTCCAGAACTCAGGGGTCCACGCACATCCATGCAGAGTCAGCTAAAAAACCCCTGCCACCTCTCTGATGCTCAGAAGCTAGGAGTGGGCCCAATTTGTGCTCAACACACTGTACTTTTGCCGTGGATAAATATGTGTAAGGTAAACCTTACAGTTGTTGCCTTCATGAAAAGGAAACCAACCCTGACCTTGTAAATAACTTGTGTATGTCCTTGTATATACACACTCACTGAGATTTTCATGTGTGCAAGTGTTGTGTTATTATTTGTTGTAGTTGTTGTGTTGGGAGTGAGGTTTTTTTTGTATAATTACTTTATTAACTCTAGTCTTTATTAATCCTAGCTAATAAAATAATTATTTGAATTAAGTGAAGGCTGATCTCACTCCCTGGTGTAACTGTATCCCTGCTAATCTATCTGCCACCACAGCGCCTCACTACAATTTCACAGGAAGCAGGTGGGCTGAAGGCACTGGATGCCCTGAGACTTGTGGTCCAGTTTCATAATGCCCCCTGTCTTGGTTTAAGACAATTTGAAGAACACTCTGGAATGAGGTGCCTTCCCTTTAGAGGTTCAACCAGTCGCTTTCCACCAATAAGTTATGAATATGAGCAGACGTACACAAAAAAGGTAACAGTTCACTAACAAGGAGAACAGCAACAGTCAAGAAATAAAAGCAAATTATGAACAGATACAAAACTGCTAAACCCTCCCAGAACAAAGAGAGACCCAAAAATGCGGGGGAAGTCCCCGAGTTTGTGGTTTGAAGGGCAAAGGGAAAACTGGTGACAGTCTTCCCTCACCACCCAGCTTATCTCTCCAGTAGCCAAGCTGCTGAGAAAGGCACACTGAGACAGAGTGGAGTACACCAGTAGCCTACGGCTGCCCTGCAACACCCGGGCTAATGCTGCTCATAATGGTTCAGTCTTAGGGGTGCTACTCTGAGCAGACTTTGGAGATGAATGATGCATTGCTGACAACAGCACTAGGACAGAAAGAGTAAAACAGACAGACTTTCTACAGAGTAGAAAACCCAGAGGCAACATGCTGCCTCCAAGTAGGAAGAATATAAGGGAAGCAAACGTGTAAGATGAGTAGGTCAAGACTTCCTTATATAAACACCAGGGATCAGCACAGGTCAGAAAATTTAAAATACTCTGAAAACTCATTGGTTTAGAAATCTCCTAAAGGTTTTGAAGTTCATGGAAATGCAAATTTTCTGTCAAACTAGAGGAAGTGTATGAACCAAAATGCACAGGAAGCTAGGATATACGGATTCTGCAAAGGCCCAGTTTTTGCACCTCAGATTTTTACTTCTTGCCTATATATGTATATGCAAAATCTGAAATTAAAATATATCCCATTTATCCTACCTAGAGACAGGTGTCTCATATGGACATGGTGTTTCTGCCAAAAGAGATTACAAAACTTTCTGGAAGATGCTCATCACAGAGGAAGGGAGCACACATGCTTAATTACAAATAATCAATTAGAACAAAAATAATACTTAACAATTAAAAAATAGCAGATCCACCACCATAGCAGTCCAACCCACAGTAGGTCATCCCTTCAGTATGTAAGATGAATTTGAGATGAGGCAGTAGCACAAGCAGGCAATGCTGCCTGCAATCGATAAACTGATGCTCCCTGCTCATAGCCCATTTTTAATTTTTAAGAAAGAAATCAGTGAGCACAGATAAAACACGGAGGGCTGTAATCCCCTGGAGTGATCTTGTCACAACATGTGTTACTGCAGTTCTACACTTCTACCTTTGTACTTTGTTGTATGTAGTAGAGCAACATAATTAACCACTAGTAGGTAGTGTTTATGTTAGTTCTCAAAAGGTTAAGAAGCTGATTATAGCTAAAATCAGCTTTGCCTGGGGCTTCAGTGGCTCTGTGTAATCAAATTAGACAAGCAGGGCACAGTGTCACCTAACACAAACCACGGCACTTTCTTCTCAGTTTTGACCTTTTTCATTAGATGAGCAAGCTAGGTTTTAGTTTAGTCCAAACATTTTGAACAGATTAGTTCCCAATGAAGTCTGAGTGATAAGTCAGGCATTCATCCACACCCTTTTCTTGAGTGACTCCGTGAGACCACACTCAAGAGGTTCCTCAGCAATAGTGCTAACTTTGCTTTCTCCCAAAATAACCTTTTTTTTTTTTTTTTTTAGGTGGGGGTGGAGATGGGCATGGAAAAGGTTTCAAAAGGTGAATGGTAATTACTTCAAATCACAGAATATCTTTAGCCTCCGTATTTATCTCAGTCATTTTATTATTTTGATTCTACAGTTGCAGAATAGCAAACAGATAACTTCATACACACAACAGAGAATGCATTAGCATTTCTAAGTAACCACAGGTAACCCACTTGGCAGAGTTGTGGCTCACTCGTTCTACATAGCTTCACTGCTCTTTGAAGTCAAGCAAGGTGAACACTCTAATGGAGGTGTTTAAAGAGGTTTAATAATGGAGACAGAGGATCAAGCCAGCCTGACATCAGGAGAACATTTTCCACACTGCCTTATCACAACTAAATTTAAATGTAGGCTGCAGTGCCTATTGCTTCCATAATCTCACCATCTTTGAACATGAAGGGAACAAAACTTTAAAAAGACAAAGAATATAAAGAAAAATAATGGGAAATTTAGACAAAAACCTGTGGGTTAAGGAATTCACAACGCTTTCCTGAATTTTCTGCACTAATCCGAAATAATTTGCTGTATCCTTACATGTTTGATCTTGTAACTTCAAGTCCACAAGATCTGCTTGTGTATGCATTGCAGCTAACTGATAGGACCTTTATGTTGTGAAAGTAAGCATATGAAACAATAGCTTCTGCAGATGATTTGTGCATTGTTATTTACAGACAAAAAATTCCAAACTTGTTATTTTAACTAAGTCATAAAGGAAAAGTTACAGAAATCATGCCTCCATGCTTGCACACCCTTGCTGGTTCCTGCTAATCCAGCAGTACTTCATGACTTTGCATGTGGTTAGCCTGCCCTGCCACAGCTGTATATCACAGCTCTGAGCTGCAAGACGTGCAAGAAACTTCATACCCCAAGTTTAACATAAAGACAGGAAACATGATGTCCTCCCATATTTTCAATGAACTTCAAGTGACTGTGCTGTTACTGGTCTGCACAGTTTATTTGAGAGAAATGCATTCATTAAGAAGAGAAAAAAAACCTATCACACAGCAAAATAAATAAATGTATTGATGGAGTGTCTGTAATAATGACAAATAACCTTACTTTTTGATTGCATCATCAGCCAGCCAGGAAGCTCCCATCAACCCCTCTACAAGTTTAAAGCAGACTTGTGTTCTTCATAGAGAACATATACTAGTCATATATATATTACAGATTCAACAGTAAGTCCCTGTACACTTTTTACATACGTCAGCTTTTTAGAATACTCTTTTTGACAACTGACTGTGGTACACAATAATTCAATTATTTACATCCAGCGGCAACCACCATCCAGGCAAAACAGCCTATTGTCTGCCTTCCCACTTCTGTACTGAGATCTGTCACATGTCTAATGTAGAAGCACATAATTTGTGTGTGTGAGGATAAGACAACCCCCCTGATGGGATGCTGTGGCCACAAACAGCAGGTTGGCACCATGTGGTGCCATCTCTGCTGTCCCAGCTCACCTGGGAGAAGCCACCAGCATCCCCACTGATGCCAAAATCCTTCCTTGTAAAAGGAAAAAATAAAGGAAAAAATAAAATCAACTTTAAACACTCACAAAGGCATTTTCAAAATACAAGACCATGCAAGGCAGCAGAGAAATTCCCCTTAATGTATGATTGGCTCTTTCAATAGTAATTTCTCTTTGTTGCAATGAGTGTCTGTAAGTGGACTAATGGCATTTAGCTCTAGAGTATGTCATTGATCTGTGCCGAATATACAAACTCTAATAGGAAACTATGACCACAGTCATTCCTAACTTCCTATTAGTATGTCATCTGCAAGACAAATTGTATTCAGAAATTAATGTACCATTTAAAAAACCCAGGCATAGATCTCCAAATCAAAAAAATAACAATGTACCAATTTAAAGTGTTGAACAATATTAATACCACAATAAATTACCACTCTGGTACATTTTAGCCTTCTTCTATCAATTTGGAGCGTGTAGCACAGCCCTGTGCTACTACAACTGAGTTATTTCAGGGGCTCCCAAAGTATACAACATAAAAATGTTGCCTCCAAGATCTCTACCCCTAATACAAAAGAATCAAAAATACTGCAGCAATAAATGGTGATCATTGCCTCACAGTGGCATACTGTTTTGAGGTACCTGAGCGGGTATCTCTGCAGATCAGCGGATGTGGACTGCCCCTATGGAATAGGGCCAGGAACGAATTTCATTGTATGTGAATATGTGAAGATATCCTGGAATGACATGGCACTGCTGGCTGAGTCAAGCTACAGGTGATATCTGGACCTCAACAGCAGCCCACACAGCTTGCACACCTCATTCAGGGGCTGTTACCCTGGGGTAACACTCTCTCAGGGAACTTCCTCAAAGAAGACAGCTTTATTAGAGTCAGCCAAATGAGAGTGTGCATATGTAAATCACTGCTGAGTTTGTACTAAATCTTTAATGTCTTAATGCCTTCATTTGCCTTTTTCCCCTGACTTTGACATTGCTTCAGTGCGAACAGCTATATTTAATTTACAAGTTTTTCTGGCTATTTTTTTTTTCTCCTCCCCAAAATCAGAAGGCAGGAAGTAGATGGGTGTAACTTAAAGAGGCAGCTGAGATGAGCTGCTGGCAGGGTGAAGTGGTAGGTTTTAGTAATAGCTGGAAGCCGTAAGTGGTTCTAAGCTTTGAAGTCAGTGCAGCTTTGATGTGCTACTCCCATAGTAAATCGCAAGATAGTCTTGAAAGAAAAAGATTTCCCAAATACCATCCAAGTGTCATTGCTTGTGAAATCCTTGTATGATTTTTTTCCCCCTCTGTTGAACTTTAAATCTATCACTGGGTTGCTCTCACTGCCTCTCAGTCACTTCTGGTCTATTTTAAAGTGTCTTGGTTTAAAGGATAATTACACCCATGCTCGATTTGGTGGAGGCAAGTAGCTTGCTGCATGTTATTTTGCTTTGCTGAAATGCTTCTGAGCATTTTCCTCCCCACATCTACAGTGCTCAGACACTGACGGCCCACAGGGCGGGATGCTGGAGCAGCAAAAGGTAGAGGCTGTAAGCCAGAGAACCATCTGTGCTAGTGTACCCAGGGAGGTCTGCTCGTCTCCTGCTCATGGAAACAGCCACAGCTCTCCAAAGACAAAGTATCCATGAGGTGATGAGGAGAAAACACCCCTCCTCTGCTCTGCCCACTGCTTTGGGAGAAGTGACTGCATGACACCCAGGAAAGAGGATTCACTATTGGAATTCAGCCATGTACATTGGCATTGATGGGAGAGATGCAATGATGAGTTCGAGGGGAAAAAAGATCAAACCCACCAGGAAAAGGCAAGTTTTCTTGATGGGTATTTGTGTCCCATACCAAAACACCACAGAGGAATAACTATTGATTTTTCCCCATAAAGTAAATTGTCATTGAGTTGCACACTTAACCAGTATGAGCTTTCACGTTTAGTGAAAATATAAACAAAACTATCTTGGGACAGTTAGGTTTAAGACAGCAACTCATAAAAGCCTGATTGATAGAAAATGGTTGCACAATGCCCAATTTATTTTAATAGCTACATTTTAAACCTAAGCCTATGTCTCAACTGTCATACACAAACTACATGCCAAAGTGTATCAAAACAACCATTTTCAATGAATGTGAAGCTAGCAGGGCAAGAGGATTACAATAGTTTAAACCAGTCTTTATTACACATCAAAAAGCTGTTTACCTGGGCACACATATTTGAATGGAAAAGGGAGACACCTGTCCCTGCCCATGGTGACTGGTAGGAACTACCCCATCTTTAAGGTCCTTTCCAACCTAAACCACTTCATGAACCTGTGAGTTTATGAACAGAAAGACCCACATCTGTCTAAACGGACAGAAATAAGCAAAATTATATGGGACCAGTAAAATACAGGACAGTAACATGTCAAGGTTAGAGGTCACTTTCAGTAATTCTCAGAAGATACAGCAACAGACTATTTGAGGGGATAGATAGCCCACCAATCTGTTAAGACCTTTGAAGTTTGGTGATGACTTCTATCCTGATCTTTCATAACAGTTGTTAGTTATACCTTTTACACTCTAACCGTGCACTTTAGCCAGACTCTGCAGACATATAAAGCAGAAGTGAAACTTTAAATGGTCAAATATTGCCATGCACATCATAGGCACTCACGACTCCATGCAGTGTCCTGCATGGTCCTGTACAGGTACAATCTGCAAAATGCTAATTACATTCTGCACCTTCAGGAAGCTGCTGGTGTAGCTTTTACTGGGGTAAGCCACAAGCTAAATATGGCAAAGCCCAAACTCAGGTTTGTCTAGGTGGGGTCTGACAACAGCTTTGAAACAAATTCAGTTCCAAAAGCTGTTTTAATGTACACTGGAATAATGATAACCGAAGTAGTGCTGTAAAGTGCAACCTCTCATAAATATTGTATATCCAGCACTGAAATCAAAGAAGTAACTTGCTGTTGCTGCCAGTGAACTTGAGTGAGGGAGTGTGGGATTAGTTGTGGAGTCTATTTGCATTAATTTTGCATCAATATCCATATTAATTCTAACATAATATTGTATTGAATTTGGGGACAGCACTCAGCTCAGTCTCCCTGGCGAATGAAATATCACTTGTAGAGCTTCAGTAAATCATTTAGTACCATTAAAAAACTCAAGCATGAAATCAGAGAAAAAGTTTAGAAAAAGAAATTTAGCACAGAAAAATCATACCAGAATTAACCAAATAGCTAGTGAAAGAGCTCACATATGCAAAGAATAACTATTCAAAATCAATTTCTATTTCCTCATTTCTACAAAGAATAAATTTTACATGGTTGCTAATAGCTTTGGATGATGACAAATCAATTCACTTGGGACTGACTGTACCTCTGTTACCAAGATAACATTATTTATCTGTGGGTGCAAACTACAAGCTGTGAATACAGCTAAAACCACATAAATGAAAATGTAGTTCTAGTGAAGGCACAAAAGGCAGAAACCAGGACTTGCCTGTATCGTGTAGCAGAGTTCTCCTAAAGTGAGACAGTCTGGCAGCAGGTGATAAAAATGCTCACACTTCTATTTCAACTGGAATTTCTAAAAATTTAATAAAACATAAACTTCATGATCAACACAGAAAATAAAAGTCCACACTTCTCTGCTGAGCTCTGAGCTGCTTTGGAAGAAAGACACAAGGATGTAGAGAGATAAAGGGAACTGACATTCCCGGGATTATGTGTGTGTATTTTCTACTGATATCATGCAACATGATGGATTCCTCAGTGGTATCTGCTTTCCAGTTAACCCACATTTCTCACAGGCTGGGTATACTGGTATTAATGACCACTTTGCTTATAATCTCCTTGTTTAAGGCATGCTCTTGCTTGGTTGGCTCAATGAGAACAACCTGTGGAATTTGGCTGGTGGGGGAAGCCCACCACATTTTGGTGCTACCTCCACTGGATGTTTGGGGTTTCTCTTCGTTGTCACCCAGAGATGACAGAATATGAAAAACAGTATCTTAGCTTTCCTTTCTGTCACTGACTCCTCCTCTGCTTAGTGTACAAGAAATCCTACTGTTAGCTCGAGTGAACACTGTGCCTCTCCCCTTGTGAGGCTTCGCCACCCCATGATCTACTGTTTCAAAAAACACATGGCATTTACAAGGCATTAGTAAAAATAATCATCGAGGACAGACTGACTGATTAAAGTAACGGAAACTAGCAATGCCTTGATGCTGCAGCCTGAAAGCAATGAATGTTGTTCCTTAAAAAAGCAGATGGAAATCAACTCCTTTTTTTAAGACAGATGAGGAAGGGAGAGCCTTCACCTATAATACAGTGCAGTGGCTAGGCCATTGACACTACCAGCAACAACCAGCTTCAATTCCCATGTCAGCAGATGGGGTCCCAAACCACCATCTCAAAGGCAGGTGAGCAGCTGCCAGTCAACAGTGCAGGGTTCCTCTTGTGTTCTTTCAGGTCCTTATTCTCCAAAGCTGCACCCCTTCCTCTGCACAGGCAGGCAGATTTTTTTATCAGAAAGCTGATACTTTCCTGGAGGAGAGGAGGTGTGTGCTTCAAGAGTAAGGAGAGAATGATATCAGACAGAGTATGACACAAATGTTTAGTACGTTTCACCCAAGGCTATTAACAGAAGAAGAAAAGAACACTCTCAAAAATTTGTCATTAGTTCACACTTGGCATTTGGTTCAAAATAGTGGTCTGTTGGGACAAGAACTGAAGAGAGACCCACCAAAAATCACTGGGAAAATTCAGTGGCAGCTGAATCGGGCGTCGAGCAGCCAAAAGGAATCTGCAAGATTTGTAAGTTGTGCTGAATTTGCAAGATACACCTAATATGAGTATAAATTCTGTAGTCAGTAGCAGGAAATTGTCAAAATCATAAACATCCAGAATAGTTCTGAAGCAATCCAAATCTTATCTCACAGCTCTGACACATACTGTTATCAGTGTCCAGCACAGTATTGCTGGACACTGTACTTCAGCCATTATCTTATGTGTTTGTTTAATCTGATGGGATTTTTTGTGGAAAAGGATATATATTTCACTGAAAGGACCAAACTGCATTAACAGATGTCTAGAACTGTGTCCCCAAATTAACCAAATAATAAACATTTAAATGGAACTATTCAGAGTAAGGATGAGTCCTTGAAGGTCAGTTCCTCCAGAATCAAAAAATGATGCCTGCTTGTGCAGCACAAGTGTTTTGAAATATGTTTATGCTCCCATTTGATTGCGTTGCATGTACAGCTGCAGTGGAAAAATCCTGTTGGAGCAGTCATGGTATGCACACATTCAGGCAGGAAAGCTCCCTTCCACGCAAAGCCCTTCCACATTAACAACCAGTTCAGGATATAGTTTAAACTCTGACATAATAGCATTCATCATCTAGAGGCAAAGATGGCAATAAAAGATGACCTGCCTTGCCCAGCAAGGCAAAGTCACAGCTAAGGTCTGCAAGATTCAAACAGATCATTGTTTAAGTATCTAAGAGTCAAAACTGGCCTTCAGATTTCATATAGATGTGGTGTTTATTTATATGTGTTACAAATTGTATTGTGTGCATTTTGTATTTTATAATGTGTATAATTTCAAACCAGATATTAAGATAAAAATCTCAGATAAAGTGGTAAGAACTTTTATACACATTGCCTAATTTGCACAACTTTCATTCTTAAACGCAATGATGGGCACTTAACTGTGTTTGTTTGAAAGTATATGACATTTGTCTTCAAACTGACTACTGCACCACAGCAGTAGTAACGAATATAATCTAAAATGGTTTACTCTATTAACCATGTGGATTGTTTCTCTGTTAAGCTGTTGTAGGTATGTCTTACAAACCTATCTGAAATAAAAGAATTAATGTGTGGGGAAATGACTTTCACATAAAAATTAGAATATAGATTAAAAAACACTGCTTATTAAATGTGTTTCATTAAATTATTTATTGGAATACATAATTGTTCATAATACTAAGATATATATGATAAACAGTTATTTCATAGGGTATGGTTTGCATGTTGTAATATAAGAATACATGTCTGCTTAAATTAGCCTTATCCTTAACACTATCTAACCAATCAGCATTTGAATTCTTAGCATGTTTGCTTTTGCTTTTATTATTATTAACTACTTAACAATCACAATGCTTTTAAAACAAGTCTCTTAACTGTCTGTCCCTGTACACCAACATGACAAGATAGTTGCTGATGCAGGTTATCAGAAAATGACAAGTCCTTTTTACAGAAAATTTGGCCTCCCAAATGTTCCTAGATGGGAGGAAGTTTGAAGTGCAAATATACTGTGCAAAGGGTCTCTAAAAATGGCATTGTGGAGCTTGATGTTTCTCACGTTTTGGTTATCTCACAGGTTGGTAAACCAATCCTCTCAGCTGCGAACTACCTGGAGCAGTCATATTAGCAGTCTGATGGCAGGGTGCTAAAGAAGGTAAATATAATATAAATATAATCTCCATGTGTTGCAAATATACTTATCTGGCAAATAAAAAGAAAAGGAATGATGAAATTAATCCTATGCCACTGCTAGTTTTTCCAGTTCTTGTTTGTTGTCTAACCATAGCCATGAAGCCCAATTTGATACAATTGGCATTACTGATTACTGTATTATGATGGCATAATTTGTATGCCTGCAGTATTAAAAAGCCTACTTATTACCTAGGTTTACCTTACTACCTTATTGCCTTATTACTTAGGTTGATTCAAGTGCACAGAAGTGATAAGGATGTGGAACCCTATTATTAACAATACTGATAAATCTGATCTTGGCTCTGTGGTGCATGTCAATCAGCACCCTCAGTAAGCCCAGCAGAAGATGCTGGTGAGGAGCTTTGTGACAGACAACCATGGCAAAACAGTGAATGGACTAAGTTTGTCCATAGGCACACCTCTGCAATTCATTCAGAATTTCCTCATCCTGAAAGGTGTAAGTTCAGGAGATGGACACTGGTGGTCACAAATATTAGGAGTTTCTTAAAACAATGAACAATGTTCATAGACTAAAACGTCTAATATCTCCCATGACCACTTAGGGCAGTGTTTTGATCGGATAAAGACAAGTGGCTGGCTGCCCAGGCCCGGGTGACATTGGTGGAACTGAACACAGAGAAGCATTTGCTGGCAACACACATGCTTGGAGCTTCAAAAAGGGTATTTTTTTCTTCAAAGCAGGAATAAGATGGGTAAATTTAATCAAGATGTGATATTTAAACATAAATGAATTAATGGTATTTTTACAAAGTTGTTGGATGACAAAAGAACACCTAACAGCATTAGTCCTCCTGGTTTAGCTAAAGAGTCTGATACTAAAAGCACTAATGAGATAGCATTAAGTAGTATCAGAAGCAACAGTCACAGCAGTCTAATAGTTGTCAAGTGCTTCATAGGAAATATCTGACTGTAATAATTTAAATTATTCATTATTACCACAAAGATACCCTCAGGGACTCTAAGACAACAACTAACTAGTTCACTCTACTCTAAAAAATTGCAATGATAAATAGATATGTTTGAGTACAAGAATAATTTTTTGATGAAACTGTTTCTCCAATATCAGTACTGCCTCAAATACGTGTAACTATTTTGGAGAACAGTAAATGAATGAGTGTTACTGAACTCTCTGACACAAGTAACATCTGGCAATTTAAGTCAGTGCTTTCAAATTCACATTTTCCTATTTACTTTTGAGGCTCTGGCACTCCGGAACAGAATATTATTCAAGAGGTCTCTATAAACTTTGTCCTTTCCAAAGCACTGTAGAGCTAAGCTACTCTAAGCACAACATAGGAGCTCAAATCCAGCTAGGTTTACACATGAAATGAAAAGCTGTCTGCAACACCTGAGACTGAGCAGGAGTATAAAAGCAGAGCTGCTTTGAAGAATCAGGAACAGGGAAAAAGCAACTTAGTTCCATGCTAAGAAGATGTAAGTTAAAGTTGGACTTAGTGCAGCAAGTGCCAGAGCTGTGGTTAAGACAGTCTGATGCCTCAAAGTTACTGTAATAACTTTTTTTCCAGTCCCTGACATAGTACAGCAGCAGAAATGCAAGTGCAGGACCAGTTTTAGCAGCAGATGGGAAAGTTAACACGGGTGATGAAGCAAGCTTCACACTGCAGATTCCTGCACTCCTCCACTTGTGTATTAATCTTGCAAATACCTTAAATTAACATCCAGCCAGATACAGAAACCTGCCACCTTGATAAGAAAGCTTCACCATTCTTACTTTTCTCCTGAAATCTAAAGTTTTTATTGACAGAACTACATACACGTGGAGACATAAAATGCAAAGAGCTTTACAGTAAACAATGATTAATGTAATATTAATGTCCACGAATAACTAGTGAATGCAAAAATAACATTTTTAACAGAATGAAAAAATGTCTTAATTGCTTTATTTTAAAAAGCGCATGGTTTTGTTGCTATTTCTTGTACTGCTTGACGTCTATCCCTGGTCATGAAACACTAGTATCAGAAAACAGCCCAGAAGAGTCCTCATTAAACTGATTAAAGAGTGAACAAAACAAAAGAGAAGCATTGGCAACCTGGGCTGAAAGCCACTAAGAGTACAAGCCAGGTATTGTCTCAGCACTTAATACAATTTATGGTTACTTCTGCCTTGCTTGTTATGAGCAAGATACATAAATGTGTAAAAGTGGAACTGCAGTGCAGTGCGAATACAGCTGACTAAAAAAAGTAGAAAGAAATGAGCTGATCCTTCCCCAGAGCTGTCAGAAGCCTCACTAATGCAATTACCCCTGCACACAGACCCTGTGGTGCTGGAGAGTCCATCTGATCTCACTGGAGAGCCTCCTGTCTGAACCCCAGGATCTGCTCAGCATGGGCTGCATCTGCAGACAGGCTTTTCTGAGGAAATACACAACTGAACTCTTGAAACAGCAGGCAGGAGTCACCTGTTAGGTAAAGCCAACAGAAACTACCACTGCCCTAATCTAAGGGGTAATTAATTGTTTCCCTACTATCGACACAAGCTTTGCAACACGGGCTCTCCCTGACCAGCACTTGCGTGCGGGGCCGCCGGCTGCACACCTGCTCTGCCACTGAAGGGCTTGCTGTTCAAGTGATGCGGTCAGTTTCTTGGGTTGGTGTTCTTAGGCAGATCTAAAAGTCCAGAATAATTTTACTTAAATTTACCATCAAGCCACAGAGTATTATTTATGCTATTTTATTAACACAAAGCAGTGGTTTTGAGGGGACTCTTTAGTACCATATTCTTTCTTGACATTAAATCAAGCTATGCCAAGGACTCAACTTACTTTTCAGTACGGTCTGCAGAATCTCATCTTTCATCTGCTTTGAACTGCAACTTTCATATGTGCACAGAAAAAAATATCAAAAACCACCTTTGAGCCTTTAAGTACATCTGAGTTCAACACATCTGGAAATGCTGTGCTTTTACTGTGAGGCTCAATGGATGACAACGCCACTCTTTGTTGGGACAAACTTTGTCAGACACCACAGTCAGGCCCTCTTCCAGTTAGAAGGATTTGAAAAGACAAAGCAAGAAGATAACTACTTTCTGCAATATGACAGACCTTCTTTTGGTGCTGACACACAAAAAGGTGACTACCTTACCTGGAAAACAGCCATTCCATACTCACTCACGTACAGACTTGCATCCTACACAACCATTGTGGTTACACACCACATGGCTATGGTATGATTCTGTGTGGTCTTTTGAAATTTAGGCAAGTATACCAGCAAAAAATCCACAATCTTACATGGATATAAATTACCATTATCATGGTTTCTTTACTGACAGGTAAAGGCTGAACTATGGAAGGCTGGACATAGCCCTGGATTAGTTGGTCCAGGTGGCCTGGCCTGAGCAAGATGACCTGATGACCTCCAGAGGTCCTTTCCCACCTCAACCATTCTGTCAAGTCATTTTTTCCCCTTCTATTTCTTTATCTGTAAAAACCCCCAAAACCTGCAGTACTCTTTTAGAAATTATATAAATTATATTTTTAAAATTTAAATTAAAAAAAAAAAAGCTGTGGTTGGCTTACCTAAATGTAATTAAATGTTTGATATATAATAGAGTTCAAGCTTGATGTTTGGTACAAGGAAATACTATCTGAAGACTCACTCAAGAGTACCACCAGCACATGTCATACCTGGCCCCCAAAATTAAGTTTGTTTTTCTTCTACCAGCCACTTTATTCAGCTGTATGAACTAATTCTTGCACTTTTTCTCTTATTAGATAGATATATTCAAGTCTAGGCTGTTCTGTGAATAGAACTTTCCTTGATTACTGTCAGTGTTTCATTCCATTGTTTGTCTTTTAATGTTATAATTTCCTTATTTCACAATGTTTTAACTACAGTGGCTGCAACTGTTAACAGAATAACTAGTGATTTTGGGGGCCAGCTAGGAAGGCTTTAAAAAGATTTGATTAGGCAATTCATTTAACTAATGTTACAACATCTTCACTTGATTACTTTAAATGGGTGTTGGTGCATATCCACTTTGGCAAAATACTGCAAACTTTAATCTTCTCTCCTAAATAACAAGCTTTCACTGGCAGAAACACATGGGCTAAGGAATACAAATGGGATTCAGGAAAACAAAGGCCCTGTTTACCTGACAAAATTTACCACAATACCTATCCTCGGGTGGAGTTCAGGCCACTATCCTGAAATCAAAGTGATTTAATTCCTGAACAGCATCATAGATAAATGCACATCCATGTATCTGCTTCTCCCATCCCCGCTTTCAGCTATTCCTGCCCGGTAGTTGCTCCAGTAGGATGACTTCCCAAGGGCTTCTGAACTCCCTGCTCCAGAACTAGGAGAAATGTTGTAAGGTCTCAAGAGATACAGCATGAACTACAACTACAGTTAGCAGTAATGCAGTGCAACCTGTCATTAAAGCACCTATTCCACTGTCTGTGTCAAATTCCAAGCTGATGCCCAGTCTCCTAACCATTAATACTCCCACTCTTACTCCGTTTTAGGTGATGATCTTCCATGTACAGACTGCTTTAAAGTCTGCGTCTTTCTCCATCCTACATTTTCTTATGTCTTAGATGGGACATGGATCCATCACCTCTGAGACAGAAGAGATGTATTTTTGTTTGATTCCATTAGGAAGGTAGGTTAAGACAGAGGCAGAAGATAACCTCAAGTCTAACAGAAGACCTTAACTAGGGCTGAAAATGAAGAGGGTACGAGACAGGAGTCTTTGAAGTTCCAAGCCCCCTATCATGGGAGTTTGAGCAAACTTCCAGCAGGCCAGGTTGCTCAAAGCCCCAAACAGCTTGGTTTTGAACACTTGCAAGGATGGGGCATCCACAACTTCTCTGGGCAGCCTGTGCCAGTGCCTCACCATCCTCACAGGGAAGAGTATCTTTCCTGTCTTTTCTAATCTAAACCCGCCCTTTGTCAGTTTGAAGCCATTCTCCTGTTGTCCTGTCACTTCATGCCCCTGTCAAAAGCCCCTCACCAGTTCTCTTGTAGCACCTTTAGATATTAGAAGGTGCTGCAAGGTCCCCCAGAGCATTCTCTTCTCCAGGCCAAACAACTCTTTCACTCTAACCTTCAAGGGAGATGTCCTCCACCCCTCTGAGCATTCTTGCGGCTCCTCTGTAGTTCCAGTGGGACTACATCTATCTTGTGCTGAGTTCCTCAGAGCTGGATGCAGTTGTCCAGATAAGGTCTCACCAAAGCAGAGCAGAGGGGCAGAACCAATCCCCTTGACCTGCTGGTCATGCTTTTGATGCAGCCCGGGATGCAGCTGTCTTTCTGGGCTGGAAATGCACATTGGTGGGTCACATTGAGTTTTTTGTTAACCAAATACAGCGTATCATTCTTCTCAGAGCTGCTGCCAACTGACCGCCCGCAAAGCCTGTATTTGTGCTTGGGATTGCCCTGACCCATGCACAGGACTTTGCACTTGGCCTTGTGGAACTTCATGGGATCCCTCTCTCTTCTGCAGGCCCACCTCTTAAAAACCCTCTGGGTGACATCCTTTCCTTCTGGCATGCCAGCTGCAGCACACAGCTTGATGCTGTTGACAAACTCGCTGAGGGTGCCTTCAATCTCACTGTCCATGTCACTAATAAGATGCCAGAAGACAAACTATGACACCAGCATGCACCAAATCCTTGAGATGTGGATGAAAGACCATGAAGGTGGGATCCACAAAGTACCTCTTGCCACAAGAACAGACAATGGACTTATTATGGCTTGCTTTTTCTGTATTGTTGTTCTCAGGCTTTCAACATTTAATTTTTAAAGTGCATTCATTCTTTTTTGTAATCAAGTAAGACATGAATCGATCACGGCAAACATTTTAATTAATTCATAATTCTTCAATCAAAAGCTTTAACAACTCTATCTGGAAAAATACAAGTAATTTTTCCAGTTTGACGGTCATTTATTTTGTCTTTAGTGATTGTAAGGGAAAAGCACCCAAGAGACTGTGAGATAATCTGCAGTAGGAACTGCTCACCAACTAAGACTGCCTGTAAAACCCAGTTTACTGAATGGTCGACTATCAGACCCTTTTTGGAAAAGCTGGCTCAAGAGATGTGACTGTGAGGCAGTTATTTCTGAACTTATTTTCAGTGCAAACAGAGATAAAAGATGGGCTTCTAAGCACAGAAGTGAATCTTTCTACTGCAAAAGGTTTATTTGAAAAGATTTGTCATTGTTCTGATTGCTCTCATTGTCATTCATTGAAATACCAAGGGCAATGCTGCCAGGATTTGAGTGTGGGCTCTTTCAGTACCGCAATTCTCAAGAAAAGAGTGAAATAAAATCTCTCACATTAAACAATAATGCTTCTACATCTAGTAACATTTAATGAATTTATTACATATTACCCCAAAGTAGGCTTATACCATTGCTCAAGTAAAGACACTGTATGAATCATTCACTTGGTTCTCTGTACATGTTTTACAGTTGTTCATATACAAGACGATGACAAGGAATATAAGCAAAAAACATGTGAGCAAACTGACAATTCAGGAGCAGTCACATACAGTTATACTATTTTAAACTACATTTATATTACAAAGAATTACCCTGCAAATAATTATTTTACATTAAATCATTATAAAAAAATCTCAGTTGAGAACTTCTAAAACATTAGTGATATTAATTCATCTCAATGTATGCACTAAATACAAATACGCAACGTTTACTGGCTGAAATCCCATCCAATTTAAATTAATTCTTCTGCCACTTCTGTACACCTTGGAAATTCATTAAGTGGTGCAGAAATATTAAGGCCACTGTGACCCACCTTCAACACAAAAGTAAAATCAAGATTTATTATTTACAGCCCTAATGAAGCACCAGTCTGCTTTTTAAGTAACACTTAGGATATCTTTTACATAATACCTTTTAGATTATTTACATTAGATGAATACAAAGAAAGAGATGCTCTGATGTCAGTGTTGGCCAGTGTACAGTAAATACTGACCAGTTGCTGTCCAAGCCCTAATTTACCAGAGTAAAATGATTTCTACATGTAGTCTTTCACAACAGCAACAGACATGTCAGAGATTGGAAGTTAATCCCATTTTAAAGAATTCCACTCCCGAAAACAGTATTTTTCTTCTAAACTGCAGTAATCTCCTCTAAAAGAGCAAAAAGTTTCTAAATGAATGTTGAATCTATGAAAATTTTAGTAATATATAATTTTCCAAAGCACCAAAGAGCAATGTCAATTCTATATAGAGCTGAGGATCTGCATGGTGAGACCCCAAACCATAGCAGAAATGTAATTAAAGTCTCTGGTTGTTGTGAGCTCTCAAAAGGAAAAAACCCTACATTTTCCAAACCTTAAAAATATCCTGTAGTAAACTCAGTTTCATTTGCAAGGTTAGGTCTCACTAACAACCTCACAAATGCAGACAGATATGAAACTAACTTGTCAAACGAACAACTGCATCCCACAGAGCAAGGTCAAATATTGTTTCAGCTTTTAAATTAATATTGTATAGGCTGTGTCTTCCTTTGAACTTGGTTTTACATTCTACAGAAATATGCTACCTACGGCTTTTAGGAAACCTGATAATCAAGCATGAAAGTTCAGTAACTGCTTTATGTATTTTAGATTACTTTCCTACAGAGATTGGAGATTTTCCTTTCACATTCGTGACTACATCTACTTTCTGGAATTATCACACATTTAACGAAAGCCTCTGTATTATTTCATGTACTTCTTATGATTCATTAATGAAAAAGCATAGCTTTTTAAAAAAGCAACAGAAAACTCACATCAACATTCTTGGATGCTGCAAATAATTTGCTTTGTAAGCTACACTTCCACTGAACAGCATTCAGGAAAGTGTCTCATTTATTTTAACCATAACTTTCATTATGTGCTTCTTTAAAACCTTGTTGCTTTCACAGAGTTAGATATTTATTCAGGGCCGTATAATAAATTTCCTAGTTCTTGTTATCACTATTATTTTTCTTAGACTCCTACATATAACGCCACCAATTACTTAAACAGAAAGGAAGACAAGAAAAATTCAAGCAACAAGTAGACAAGAGAACTTAAATCCCACACAAAGCGAAAAAAAATAAAAATAAGAGTGGGCTGCATAAAATAGCAGCAGTCATATGCTTTCAGCCACATCTTGCTGTAGAAGGGTTAAAATGCATTTTAAAATTAACAAGCTGCTTCTGGGCATAAACACACACACTGGCTTACTACAAACAAATGGATGTACCTGCAGAGACACGGGGACAGTCTGGCAGCATGGACTCCACTGACGTGTCCAGGGGCTCGGAGCTGGACACCCAGTTACAGCAGTTCTGTAAGAGCAGGCAGGCAATTCTTGGGATAAGCCAAAAACTCACAGCAAAAATAAATACCAGTGTTTAAAGTAAGGACAATGATCACATCAAAATACTCAAACTAATTTACTCAGCAGCCCCAGTAGTGACTGGACAGTACACTACACTAACTTACTGACGATAAAATACTGTAATTTCACACTAAGCAGAGTAAGACCACAATCCAGGAGATCTGTAATGTTCTGAAGTAGCATGTCTTTTAAGGGCTACTTGGAGAGCCGATGGACTTGAGCTGGTTTTTGGACCAACAAGTGCCTGAAGTACCCACCACACATTTTCAGCTTTTCCTAGCTGGTGTTGATATGAACACTGAGCCTGCTAGTTTGCTAACATTTCGAAATTAGAATTTTTCAGGGTGTTTTGATGGAGTACACAAAGAACGTTTGTGAAAATACAAAATATTATAACTGAACAAAAGCCATCAAGATAGCAGATTAATATTCAAATAACTGGAAATATGGCTGAGATGAACGTGCACAAACATTAAAAAAAACCGCAAATACTGGTCTCTGGGGAGTTATATTCAGGAGGCCTTTACATTTACCTTTCATTCCTGAACCTCTGAGTAGGATGAATTTACCATGAATTTTTTAAATGTATTGCTACAAATGCTATCTATTCAGAGTAGTCTATAAACTGAAGTATTAAATAATATGATTTTAATAAAATATGCCGAAGCTACACCAAATTTACTGAATTGAAGATTTAATTATAAAGCAACTACATTTTTAATAAGATTACCAGCTGAACAACAAGATTTACATTGCTTGCTCTATTAAAAATCTGAGTTTTTCCTTTCTGAAAGCCCGATTAACTCCATTAAGGGGAAAAGGTAAAAAAAAACCTGCACAACTTTTTGAGAAGACCCAATCAATTTTTAGACAGATTTCTAAAAAAATCATGCCATCAGTCATGATAGTAAAAAATGGACGACTTCTCTTTCTGGTAAACAGCATGTATTGTGTATTTGTGGATGCTTGCTGCCCTAGTTGTGCACCATGGAGTCTGTCCTCACTGTGGAAAGATCCTTGACTGGTAGATCAAGTATCTTATTGTATTTCCTTAATTCATTCTGTCTGGAAGAAGATGTCAGCTGTGTTGCAGTGAGGAGAGAATTTCAAAGGCTTCAGTCCCCACCAATAAAGGGCGAGGAATGGCTTTTGAATAGATTTGTCAAGGCAACCCTACTGTTCTGGGACCAGGGAGAGCAGGGACAACATAAAGGAAGGGTTGCTGTATGAGATTAGAAAGTGAAGTTCACAAAGCATGGCAGATTTTTGTAAGAAACAGTAGATCAATGAAACTATTGAACTCAATGGAAAAAGAAGAAAAACAAACACACTATCCAGTAATATAACATATTTAGTAAAAAATTGTTAAAATGGAAGTATTTCACAAAGGTTTTAAGGTTTAAAGTAGTAAAGCATTATAATTTTATGATTTGCATGTGTAATTTTAATTAACAACTGAATGTGAAATTGCAAATGTAAGGTGGTAGAAATTACAAAAGAAATAGAATTTTTATGAAGTATTACAATCATTTGAAATAAGTAAAATTAATATTAACTACTGATAGAACACTACATCAGAGAACTGGAGATAATACAGAAGATTAGCACACAATTAACTAGCTTTTATATACAATGTGACACTTGCCTGTAAGAAATAAGTATTCTCGAAAGCAGTGTCAAGATATGTAAATGGATGATTTGTTTTATCATTCATCACAGTGCCTAATAAATTCAAAAATCATGACTTCTATAGGTACTAAAAATAGGCCACCAGTGATACAGAAGAGATAGCTCCAATGAAGAATTACTTTATTTTAACAATTCATTCTTTCAATGACAGCAATTAGCCCTACAGACAGGCAGCGATTAGGTGTATATTTTAATTATTATTCATTTTACCACTAGCCTTAAACCTGATTAAAGTAAGAGATATCCAGGTGATATGCTAGTCTTAATACCACTCAGCCACATTTCACATATGTAAAATTCTTCTTTCTTATAGGAGATTTTTAATGCTAATGTAAGTTATGACACTCCATCCACTTTTTAGGCCATTAATCATTTAACTTATTCTTTAACATCTACTTTCTGCAAATGAAATTAAAGGTAATGCACTTTTCTTATTCAGACTAAATGCTTAAAGAAAAATGGAGTTGTCAGATTCAAATTACAGGATTTAAAATTTCAGTTTTACTACATAACACATATTTTAAGGTTTTGATTTCCCTTAAAGAAAATGGGGATTTCTCTGACAGAGCCTGTAGGGGTTACCATTCTTTATATTTTTAACACTTAAGTCAGAGCTGTCAGGCTGCATCCCAGGTGATCCTCTATTCCCACCAGTCGTGGCCTATAAAACTTTAAGGTTAAGTCAGGAATAGGCACTCTTTTCACAAAGTTTCACTAAATCCATGAGAAAAAGTCAAGTTTAACAGAAAGTTCAGGATGTGACTAGTTTAAATTCACTCCGTGCAGCTATTGTTTTTGTGTTCTGCCATGGGAATGCAGAAAGCACAGACATGAGCCTGATCTGGTGAGGATGAAACTAATGAACAGTAGTTTAGTTGGTCTCACTCTAATAGTATGATATTTAAAATCTCAGCAGCCCCATACCTGAGTATAAGAGCTTCTGAGCACTACAGGAGTAATTACATATCAAAAAGCTGCTGAGAAAAAGGTTATTTTGCCAGTTGTGCAAATCATCAAACTAAGTCATAAAGAGCTTAAAGGGGATTTTCCACCATTGCCAGGTCAATCCAGTAGCACAGAGTGCACCCAGGACTTTGCTCCACGTATCAGGCACTGCATGGGCTGCCTTGCCATGTCTCTATTTTGCTGTGAAGAAATACTGGACTTGGTGCTTCTTATTTTGACTGCTAACTTGGAAGTTCAGAAATGGCTTTAATCTTGGTTACTTCAGTGGCTGGTAAGGATACATGATTTCACTGTCACGTAATATGCTGTCTTTCACACCCAAACATGTTTACTCAGCCATATACAGATGTATATATTCAAATTCTTTAAAAAACCATGGCCTTACCTCTCTCATCCACTCTCGAATAGTTTTCCCAACTTCTTGATGCCACACATTGTGAACAGAGTCTGTCAACGCCACGGCAGTTACCCTATTCTTTACTTCTGCCTCGCGCTGAATCATCTGTTAATAAAAATATTGTATTTAAATTAATTCCTTTTACTGAATAGAGTCTGCTTAGTCAGAGATAATAATCTTAAATTTAAAAAGAAACAGCATTACAGATTCAATACTTGACTTCACTTGTTTTAAAGTTTATGCAATTTCCAACGGGTCCAGAAAAACAGAAACACCTAATATTTTTGATAAAAAATAATAATACTAACTTTTAACTTACTGAACTATTCAGTCCTATTATTTTCCATGTGGCTTGACAATTCTAGGATTAAAGGTATCATAGCGAAAAAATGGAAGATTCCCTGAGGACACCTTTTACAAGCTTCTCCAAGTTCCTATTTCAGTTCTTCAGGGAAGCTGGTACCTGTGGTTCACTGTAAGGTTCTCATGACTATCATCTACTAATTTTCAGTAGATTGCTGTCGTTTTTCTGATGTACAATCTCACTTTGACTTGTATGGGTTTTTTTTTCTTTTTCTATCCAATTTAGCTATCTTGCACGCTCACCATGGTCCCAAAATTCTTCTCTCTTCTCTCTCATTCATATGCTTACTCAGCTAACACCAAAGCCTCTCAACATTTTAAAGATATTAAAGAGCCTCTGTTGTTGCGAATGACAGTATGACTAAATAATATCAGTTCTAAAACAAATTAAATGATTGCTGCAAATAACACAAGCGAACTGACAAAGATGCTGTGGAATTCAGCACTGCTATGCAAGATAAAAGGTACTAGGAAGAATAGTTTGATATCAAAGAAAGACAAAAAGGTTTTAATCTCCTGACATGAGTGATCCTAATTTGTAACACTGGATCAAAGAAAGCATAATGAATTATACTTATAAAACCTGCATTTCACAACTGGTGTCATTATCACTGTGTATGCTGCAATAAAGTTAATAGTTTTTTTAAGCTTTCCTTTGTATAAGTGTAACACCACATTTCTAAAATCAGGCATTCTTTCTTCATGCTCTATTAACTGCTTATCAGCACACAGGCTGCACCTCTGAACCCACTGTTCCATGCCCTTGCCATAAGAGTGACTCCAAAACCCTACCAGAAAAAAAGTTTTTTGAAAGAGACAGTATCTAAAAACAAGACCTGTCGGCCACACGCACCTAACTCGCTTTAAACCCTGCTGTACATTGAATAAGTTTTTGAAACACACCGTATGTACTAATATTCCTGTTCCTGTGCAGTGCATTCTAGCACTCATTCGGCCACAATGTCTTCCACAAAACACTGTGATTAAACAAGCAAAGGTGAAAAAATATCACTGTCCTTGAAGCCCACATACCTACCAATTACCCAGAGTTATTGCACGCTGGGTGAAGTTTAAAACCATCACCAGCTCAGAGTATTCCAGCATGACTTCCTCCATGAAGGCCAAGTATTCAGAAGAACTTCTAATGACCAGCAAAGATAAAAAATAACACTCTGCTTTGGAAAAGCAGCTTTTTCTCAAGCTGATGTGTCCCATGTTTCTGTTTTGAAAACTTGCCACCCAGTTCATCTTAGAACATCACCTTTTTCTTCAAATCACAAGAAAATACAAAAGTGCAGTTCCCTTTTTCCTTTCCAGACCTAGCTCAGGTTTGCTATTCTCAATTTCCCTATGCACATGTAAGAACTGGCAGCCATTGATCACCATCTCTTTCTACTCTTTCTTCATATGGTACATGCAGTCCTTGCTTTTCAGATCATGTATGATATATAGGAAATAATATGCAATACCCAACATGCTCCTGGTGCTTGCCATTCAGCTTTGTAGATGTCTGCAGAATTGTATTCTCTTCACAAAGATCAGCAAAGAGACTGAGGCTGACAATGTGATGTTTTTTGATAACTCAGCCACAGTGCTAGGGTTAGGATAAGGTCTCATGGATGCAGCAGCAAAGAGGGATCAAAAGGATTAACTGAGCTTCACTTACAGATTTCTTAACATCCAGCCCAGAAGAAAAAAGTTTTGGTAGGCATCCATGCCCTTTTGAGCCAACTTAGAAAGAAACAGACAAAAACAATACATCAAGTGAGGAAAGGATCAAGGGTATAACCTTCACTTAAACAAGAAGTCTAACATGTCCATGTTTCAGTGACACAGAAATGTCACAACAGAGCATGTCAAACTGAGGACACTTTTTCTTCTATCAGAGCAGCTCAAGTTCCCTGCTACAATGGGACATCCACTGATAATAATAATCAAGGAGAACAGATCCAGGTTAAGCTCAAGCAGCAGACCCTCTTATCTGGGTTGATAATTTACCCTGCAAGAAGATACAAGAAGTCTGTGCGGTTTTGGGCACAGATGCTTCAGTACTCAGTAAAGGCTTCAGATTCAATGGATTGATAGCTCACAGTTACAACACACTCATCTCTTCTAAAACCAGTTCTGAATTAAGATAAATTTTTAAAATTAAATGAGTGGAATAAAATTGTAGAGGTAAAATAAATTGACTTTAAACAAATATGTAGCATCCAGCTACCACTCAAATTTGATATAACTTGAAAGTTGTTCTAAATTCCACAGGAGAGATACTATGGAATGCATGATTTACATTTGCCAGGACTACATGTTTTATTCCATGCAGCCTACAGAGTCTTTCCAGGTGGACACACTAAAACTGATGACATTTAATAGACCACAGTCTACTAAAAACTAGAAATTTTTCCTTCAGAATAATGATGTTTTTTACTGAAGAAAACAAAGGCCTAAGGTTTTGTTAAAGTTCATTTATGCCTTATACTCCTTGTACACCAAAAAATTCCACAGACAGAAAGTTTTCACAGCCTAGAAATTACTTATTTTCCTGTTCAGTGTCCATTTAAAAATCTTAAATTATTCTTAGCTGAACAGATTTTGCAGGAAGACATCTTTCTGTGAACCCTCCCCTTACACTCCTTCTTCCAATAATTCATTTACAACCCAGAAGCAGGAAAACTGGCACTTCTCTGCTCTCATTCTCATGTATTACTGCATCACTCACTATTTTTGGTCCTCTAGACTTTCCCAATAATCTTCTCTCTTCAGGCACTTCCATTTTATCCTTTTCCTTGTGTTCCTTCTTTGTAGACACAATAAACTTTGGTTTTGTAACTTACTAACCATATACCAACACCATATATTTAATTCCCTTAGAATGACAAGCTGTAGACCAGTTTTCCTCGCAACAAGTTAGAAAGCATTCAAGCATCCTTTTGAAAGTCCTCTTTATCCTAGTGGTTGAAAATTTGTTCCTTCACTTCGGAAGGGAAAATGTCTATTATCTAGTTGCAGAAGTATTCGGCTTCAACAGTTACATAAACAAGAACTTGAAACTCCCCAAAATGCATTCCTTAGTTCATACATAATAATTATTCATTTATTGCTCAACTTAATAAGTTTTCTATTGCCAATCTGTCTGTAAGTTTATGGCATACAGCTATTAAACCATTCTAATACAAAAGGCTGATGCCTGTGTTATCTGTAGCATATGTAAACAAAACACAGCTTCACACATATAATAGATATGCAGTATATTTAGTATGCATATATAGTTACAACAGATGATAAAACGTGCCTTTGGTATATATTTTATAGCATAATACTCCCATCAAATTAAATCATCAGTGTGTTAAAAGAGGACTCAATGGTCTGATCAAAAAAACATGAAATTCCATGAAAGTGCCAGTTAGACTTTAGATAAATGGCCTGTGGGAGTAAATCCCTGAAACATCGAATCCAGGCCCTTTACACCTATTCTAACATTTAAAACAGGTAAAAATTCAAACTTCTGAGAAAAATTAAAATATTATTTTATTTTTTACAGGCTTTTATTTTTGCAGGTACATACAGTCAAATCAACAACGATGACTTCATATTTAGGGAATATTTACTCTTCTGAGTCGTTTCCAATGAGGAATGAGGAAAAATGAATTAAAAATGAATTAAAAACACACCCAAATTTCAATTTCTCTTGAAGTTTTGAAATAAACCTTTCAGCTACTTTCTTCATCTTCCATTGCAATTCACTTGTTGACAACAAGCATCTGACTTGGAGCAACATAACTTTCATGCAAATCTTCCATTGTCCCAAAGTCCTCACTGTTTTCCAGAAGTGGAATGCATTTGCAGTAGAAATTCTGGTGGATCAAAACAGGATCAAAACACGGAAATATTTGTCAAAGCAGTGGTAGATGAGAAGAGAGAAGAAACCACATGACAGGAACAGTGCGCAAGAGGGCAATTTGTACTTCCTTTTGCAAAGGCATGTGGATTCCCTTTTGGTAACTTCATATGCTCTCCTTGTAACTTGCTTGTTACAAGTCTACAGTCAACCAACATCTTCAACCATCATTTCACTCAGTCTCATACAAACCAAGTAACTGGGCTGTCTGCCTGGCAGCACTCGAGCCTCTCCTCAGTTATGAAAAAACCCTCCCGGAAATATGGAATTCTGTATTCTGTAGTGCAAGTTTGTTGGTCTGGCACTTGTTAGACCTTTCACTGCTTCCTGAGTAGAAATCCTGAATTTCTGAAATACTCTCAGTTTTCTGCACATCTTAAAATGGAATTAGATCCCCAAGCCCTCATAAAATATTATTCATTAGGAATTAGAATTACTGGGCAACTATGTTCAAACAGCACAAAGCAAATATAATAAACAATCCAAAGTTCCACCAGTTCTCATTTTCTATTAGCAACAACAATAAACTTCCCTAAATGAATTTTCAGATGTGGTAAAACCCCTAACTGCAGTAGACAAAGCCTCTGATACAAATCAGTTTCTAAAGAGCAAAAGAAAATATCTTCAAAGATACAATTAGAGAATGACCACAGTGCTTTCTGATATTTTGGTCAAAGGTCCATTGGATGTTACATCTACAGCTGTGATACTTTTCTACAGCAATAAATCACACTGCAACAGTAATAATAATGCATGAACATATTAGAACAGATTGCTTTACAGCAGCTGGAGTCTAGGACTTGTCAAAGTTCACTACGTAAACAAATTTCTCCTGCAGAACCTCTACTGAAAATCTCCCCCTTATATTGGGGCTCTAAGTACATAAAATCAATCATGATTAGAAAAATATTTAAATAAAAAATAGCTCAAGATTTAAAAAGTCATCTCCCTTACGCATAGCTCAGTAAAAAACCCCAACAACTCCAAAAACCTTGTATGCAGAATTCTGCTGGTATATTTTTGAACATTGCAAACAAAATTCATGGTTCTCTTGCTTAAAAGCCTCAGGCTTTAGCTTTACTAAAACTTTAAACTTAATAATGTAATTGTCCTGCTCTCCTGACGCTACTGTGTCACGACAGGGAGCTTGAGAGAGAAAAGTCTTTGAGAACCTATAATAATGAGGGGAACACCAACTTCCCAAACACAGGTGGTTTAGGTGTAGCAGGGCTATGGGTAGGAATGCTGGCTCACCTCACTTACAAACCTCCCAGCAATTTGTCTAGCACAAACAGAAAGCCCATTGCATAACATAAATTGGTGTGGTACCATGGGGATAAAAGTCTTTGAATGCACCACAGCAGACCAAACCAAAACAAGCTGGTGGCAGGGACATCCTCCATTGCTTGGTGAACAAAATGTTGGCATTGTGCAGGTAACTTCCTTGCAGGCGAAAAATGTACATTAGACAAGAGGGTTTGGTGAAGCTCTCTCCCATGAGAAATTCAACCAAAGCAAACAGGAACTAATCCCTTTTTTACTGCACCATTTCAGCAATGAAGGTTGTGGAGATACTTGCCTCTGTGCTGCTGCAAGAACTGCAGTGATGATCAGAAAAGAGGTTTGGAGCAGCTGAATCTGCCTGGTGTCAGACAGCGGGGACTCCGTCCTGGCAGCTGGAGTCCGCTGTCCCAAGACTGGAGGTTCGAACTGGGGAACTCCCACTGGCATGAAAATCAGGTTTTGAAGGGTCAACAGCTTCTACCTATCTCCTACCCAGGTACAGAATGTGAAGCCTGATCAATACAAGTGTTAATGTTCCTATGCTGCTGATAGCAGCAGCTAGCTGTTGGCTTGTGTCTAATAAACGAGATAAAAACAGCCTGGTCTTATAAAAGTGGAGCTCCACAAGGGTCAGTTTAAGCTGCCAGAAAGTGTCCAACATTACCATGTGCAGTACTTGGCACAACTAACACTGAGGGGCATCTGATACTCAGGCTAGTTTGTTAAAACATAGTTTGGGTATGTGTACTACAAATACATGAACCCCAGGAAAATCATACTTGCAAAATCACATAGTTCACTAAACTATTTAATTTTGTACTCACTGTTTTTGGATTTGGGTAGTGCAAGACAGTGTGAGCATGTGATCACACCAAACCTCCAGCACAGCAGATCCTTCGCTGCTCTGGCTTTACCACTCATCTGGGTAAGCAAGATCCCCTTTATTGGGATGCAGGGGGTTTTCTGGCAGGAGGCTGTATCAGCTCTCCAAATGATGTGAACTCAGCCAGCAAGACCATTCCTCTATTACTATAGCTATGCAAAACCTGCCCTGGAGATTCTGTTAACAAAGTTATCTTGGCTGTGATGATGAAGGATTTTTCCACTCTTTCCCAGTAAAACCTTATTGGCTGCAGGTCACAGCTTTGCTTTCTCTTGGTTTATCTGGATTTCTGAAGCAGTGGACAGCTATTTGAGCACCACACCTAGTTGGAGATGAAATAATAAAGTAAAATTTATATATAAAAAAAAAGAATTAAATTGAAATGAAATATAAAAGAAATTAAATCCAAAGCAAACCCAATCACAACACAAGAAATCCAATATATTTGTTAAATGCTAAACAGGAGCCATCTAGACCCATGACCGAGACCTTGAAGTGCTGTAGTATTAAGAAAGGTCAACTCTACAAGGACTAGGAAACAGAAAAGTCTCTGCTTGAAACTGGGAATGTCCTCAGCCTCTTGCCCAGGGCTTGCTATCCTGGGCTCTCTGGGCATGGTCAAACCACAAGCTATCATTTTGAACATCTCCTTGTATAAATGTAGGCTGGGTGCCAGACTTTCAGCCTGACCTTGCAGCTGTTGGAGACAGTTGCAGGCATTTAAGAGCAGCAGTGCACAGCTGACCCTCAGCAGTGTTGCCCAGCTGACATTTCATCAGAGGTGCCCCATCAAAGTGCGGAGCCAAACGCTGCTATGACCTATCAGCAAGCAAACAGCAGTATGTTTTCAAACCCCACTAGTTTTCTTGCTATTGACAGAAGTTGTGGGGAGCTCCGTTTCAGGGAGGAGCAGGGTCTTGGCATGCAGATGACTGAGTTACGATGACTCCTTCAGTTGGCACCTGTCAGACTCCGCAGCAGCTCACAGCTTGTACGGCTCCACCGAAGGGCGGCAGCAGATAGAAGCCGGGCTGTTGATGCTGCTAACAACCTCGGCCATCTGGTCCACCCATCTGAAGGATGTGACTGCTCCAGGGCAGAGACATTCGTCTGCTTCCCAGTCTGGCTCCACATTGCCACTGTTTTCAGCCCCAGGGCTTCGAGCCTGGTCAATGTCTTGGCGATTGTTACTTGTGCTGATTTCAGACTGATTAGGCAGCAGGCTGGACAGAAACAAATCCTTTGTACACAAGAAGAAAGTTCTTCCTAGGGTACTTGCTTGAGCCGAACATCTAAATTAGTGTGGACCAGCTTTGCTGTATCTAAAAACCCTGTATGCATATAAAATGGATGAATAAAACTAGTTGTTTAGTCTCAGCCTATCTCGTTGGGTTCCTCTTTTGCAATATGGGGCTGAAAACATCTAAAATACATCTAAAAGCCTTGAGCCAGAGTAAGTAGGTTCTTGGAATTTTTCTTACTCAGATAAAGTTAAATAAAATATAGTGGTCTTAAATCTTTGAGATGAAAAATTAGTTGAAATAAATTGCTCCTGAAAATCAGTGTGTATAAACCGCTCCTGAAAATCCATGTGTAACACAACTAATAATAAACAAGGCTTGAAAATGAAATTATACAAGGGGTTGGAGTTTTGTTTTGATATTATACCATTACAAAGGTAATGGTTCATATCTAATGAAAAACATGGCCTGGAGTAAGTTATGGCAGTAATTTTCTCATGTTTCAATAAATGTGTAAATCCAGAACTCAGCGTACAAGTGAACAATCATATTAGTGAAATGAATGTAAAACAATCAAGTAAATAATTGTTTTTACATGTTAAGTATCAAATACAGCAGGGTAAAATGGCATTACTTCTTCATTGCCTCTGTTTGAATGGTACATGGAAAACTTTCATTACAGTTCTATGCAAATCTCATGCTGGTGCATTTTTCAAGGAAATAATCGGGTTCATTGTATTTCATTTTATACCTAGAGATAGAGAGAGACATCAAGAAGGGCAAATCCTCCACAGATTTCTAGATGTTGGCTGTGTCTGAACAAGGACTGGTCATTTATTTAGGAAGCTGCCCCAGTTTTATCATACATCAACCTATATATTAACTTTTACTAGGAAGCCAGATTTAAAAAAAGTAAAAAACACACAGAAAATGAGAAAAACTGGATGTTAAGCTCAGCACCTCAGAGGAGGACATGAAGTCTGACATCCTTATTATTTAAACATAGCTGGATTTCCACTTCAGCCAGAGGATAAGACAACACTCACTCTTCCTGTCCTTTGAAGCCTCAGCTTCGACTCTTCTAACCTTTGAGTAACTTCAGAAGGGAAAAGGTTCTCCACAGGCAAGGTCTCTGAAGCAAAAGGGTATACAAACTGAAACTTCTGAGGTCACACAAACTTTTAGAGGTAACTCTCTTTGTGGTTAGGGAATGACAAATCATGCCTTGTTATTGCAGGCAGCCAAAACAGGGGAGCAGCAGCTTCCCTTTCTTTCCCACTAACATGCTGCTGCCGTGCTCCTTCACCGAAAAATTATATGCATGTGGGGCAGAAACCCGAATTACACAAAGCAGACCACAATATTCTAGAATCACAGAATGGTTTGGGTTGGAAGGGACCTTAGACATCATCTAGTTTCAACCCCAATATATGACTAACATCTTCAAAGTCTGAAAAAAAGTGAAGCAGGAGGAATGTTGGGTAAGTTTTTTATCAGCCCTCTTTATCTGACATTGGACACACCATCAGATATCCAACAAGGTTTTCCACCTACTCATGAGATGGGAAAGTAGCAGCAAGGTTAGTAAGTCTCCTTGGAGAGACTTCATATTCTGAAGGACTTTGTGACACAAAGGATGTATAACAACCTAAAATAGAGTTTTACATAATATAAAAAAACTAATGAAAGAAATTATTCAGAAAAAGGTCTTCCAATTCAGACTACAGAACAGACTCATAATTACATGTCTGGTCCAGGTCCTCTGCCAGTATCCATCAGGCATAGCTTCACTGGTAAAGGAAGCTCAGACTCTCCACCCTTCAAAGACATGGAGCATGGACCTGTTGTCCATCACATATGGAGAGCCATGGTACTGCAGCAACATGCAACTTCCACCTCAGCATCCCTGCACACAGAAACATGGTGGGTGTCTTGGATGCTGTCTCACTGCCATGAAGTATTTCTGTGTTCCTCCTCCTGGCCTGCTCAATGATCCTGCACCAACCTGGTCATCAGCTTGCTCAGATAATTTACTTCTTAGTAATGCTCCAGGAAAACGATGTGTACTATGGTCTGCACTGCCCCCAGCATAAGCCTGCTCATTAAACACCACAAATCACCCTCCAGTACTGATGACATCGCTCAGAGAAGAGATGCCAGGTAGAGACAAGTCAACAAAATAAAAAGGAGTGCCACTTCTTAGCATAATCAGTGCTGTGCCTAAGTGCAAGGACAATGGATGCTGCACAAAAGCACCAAATATTCCCAGCTGCCCATGGAGGAAGGTACTCATTTATCACACACAGTCCTTCTTTGGTGAAATAACCTAAACTCTTGCACTCACAAGCCTCAAAGAGGAACTGGCTCCTTAAGAATGATGTGTGTTTACTTTCAAGATTGTTAGGAAGTGGAACAGTCCTCCTAAAAATTTTGTATTGGACTCTGGCTCTGATGGTTGCACTAAGGTAGTCAGACTTTCCTGGAGATATCAGCCAGGCCACACTGGCTGGCTCCTGAAATCAGGCTACACCAGTGGGCAAGCTGGGATGGCTCAGCGAACACTGGGCAACCCTCCCCTCTCAATGGAGGACGAGACAGCGGGCAACACTGAATGTCTGGTCCATCAGGTAGGACCTGAAGAAATTGTCAGCCTTTGTCCTGGCTCATCAGGATGCCACAGGACCATGAAGATCAGCCACCCCCGCTCAAAGGAAAAGCAGTGTCTGCTGAGCTTTCTGCACACACTCTCCACAGTTTCTGGCCAGCGTACTCTGAAAAAAGCTTTCTGCACATTTAATTGCTTGCCTGTATTTGTGAGCTAAGGGCTCATAATTTTCAACTTAAGAAGTCACACTTCAAAAAAAAGATTTCAGAGATATCATGGAAAGCAAAATACACGGAGTGAAACCTATATATGCAGGCCATCTCAATAAAAATTTCAATGTTAAAATCATTGGATAAGGTAGAAAGTCAGTCTCTTTTTCTCACAGCATTTCATGTCTGCTTTTTATTATACATCTACCAAATGATAACCTCCTTGAAAGAGAAACATTTTCCTTTTGTTTGGTCCTGAACACACAGTTGGAAGTTTAAGCATCTAGCACATGGAGAAGCATTCCTGTATGCTCTCTGCCTAATTTTAAAATAAGTTAAATAGAATATACATAATAGCCATTTAGTTAGATCAAAGGCAGCTGGAGCCACCCCTGGTGTTTATTTCCAAACCATTACACATCACTAGCAAGATACTCCCCATGACCCTCTGATCTCATAAGGTTCATAAACAACACTAAACCAGAAAGCAACTGCAAGCTTTATTTCTGCTCCTTTTCCTTGAAAGTCCTCTTCAGTGAAGGAACACACCAGGATAAGTTTGCACTTCTTTATTTCACTTACCAGCACCACCACCTCAGCTTATGCAGTGGGGTCTGATGAGTGACCCACTACCATGAGCAATATGGCACAGCTCCCATCTCTGGGAGCTTTAATATCCATGTCTGTCCTCTTACAAAGATGACATCACAATCACATCTCTAGTACTTAAATAGATAAGTCTATTTATCAGACAGCAACTCGAAGGCTTCTGCACACATTGTAGGGGGTTTGTACCAAGTTCTTAACTTTAGACACATCACATTCAATATATAGGTATGCACTTATGGCTTTATAAGAGTCTTTTTCAACTTTACAAGAAGCATCATTACAACAGGAAAAACGCTTTGCTGCGAGGTTTTCTGAGTTGAACCAAATTATTTTCTAAACTAATGACTGAATTCACAACTGCCTCGAAATACAGGCAAACCTTACTCTACTGAACCATCATGAGACCTGCCCACTTCTAACACACTCTGACCTAACCACCAGAACAAGACCTGTTCCCTTCCCTGTTGAAAGGGAGCAAAGTTGTGCTGCCAGTGTTTTCAGATTATTTCCCTCCCCCTACCTTTGTGTGAACTTCTCAAATGAACGGCTTTGGCCTTGGCTTACAAACCTGTGCTCCTGGACTAAACAGTCCCATGAAACTGGCAGGTTTTCTTGCCCACACGACTCGTGTTCCTAAACTTAGATCCCGCTCCTCCTCCTTCCCTCCGGCAAATGGGGCCAGAGATGCAGGTGCAGGTAAGCTTGAGCCCAACATTATGAGCAGCCCACAAAACACCCTGGTGCTAGGACATGGAGACACACGGCTTCTGCAGCAGCTGGGACAGCCTGGGCTTTCTGGTAGGACATCCTACCAGGTGCTCCAAGTCCTCTGAGACATCTGATATAGGAGAGAATGTTGCGTTTTGGAGCATAAAGACGTCGTCTGGGATCTTCTTTTTCTGCAACTGCTGCAGTTTCCAGAGGGGATGACATTGCATTGCAGGCCAGCTAGCTTGGCTGTAGTGTGAAAACAGTGGCAGTAAATCCCACCCGAGCCATTCTTGCAAAACATGGGTATGAACATATGTTGTGGTACACAGATTTTACATTCCGGCTTAGGTTTTCAATGTGAAGCTACAAGCATGTTAGGCAGATCACTCCCAGTATTTGAGGACGTGCTCTTGGGAGAGCAAAGACCTGTGCTGGCCCTGTGCTAAATGTGCATTCCACTAGCTGGTACCACCAAGCTCTGCTCAGCATGCACAGGTATTTTGTTTTTCCATGCTGAGGTGTTATGAGCAAACTCCAAAGTTTAGGTGAGTAATGAGGGAGGTGGCTGATGTGATTCATTTGATTCAATTAGACTTGTATTGATGAAATATCGTTTAGGTTTGATGAAATACCTAGTTCTGTGCAAAAAAATCTACTGCAAAAATCTGCTGCAGCATATGTGTGGCTTGCCTGCTGTCACAAAAGAAATACTTTGGCTGGTTTTAAGGAAAAAAGTCATGCTTTTATAATGAATTGTGTGCACTCCTCTGGACATAAACACACCTCTAAACTGTCACAGTGATTTCCACAGAAATGTACATATAGCAGAGAGTCCTCATTTCAGGTTGATATACTAATGAACCAGAAATTACATTCCCTTTATAGCAACTGTCCACTAGCTTTCTCCTACGTTAAGGAAAATAGCACTTCAAAATGCTGACATAAGCCAAGTCTATAAGCCCACTATTCAACTACCAGGCAGTAAGCACCAGTAAGAGGCAACACTAGAAAACATACACTTGCAAGGACTTCTTTTCAGGGACTGGGAAGTTTTCTGTTTTCCCTTGTTTTCAATTTATAAAGCTATTCCAACATTCATCTGAGCACACCATAGTGGTCTAAGTCACATATATAGCAGGAGAATCCACTGAAGTTGCAGTCTCACAGCTTCCACAGCATTACTGCAGCACAAAAATCATCAATAAAAATGTTTTCACACTCTATCTGTCAAAATCAATTTTACTACAATAAGAATGATATTTCTTCTAAAATGAACAAATTTAGTAATTTTCTTTTACTTCTCCTTCTTTTTTCAATTATGATTTTATCCATTCTAGTCTAATATGAAAGTAGATTGGAATGATACCATGTGGCTCAAATTAAGACACATCAGTCCAATTCTTAAGTAAGCCGGTAACAACTTTTTATGAAGCAATGTTAGTGGAAAGTGACGGTGGCAGCTGTAGCCCAGAGCAGCTGTTACAGTGCAAATTCAGCTGCACTGCTCTGCTAACTTATTAAAATTATTCTGAAATATAAACCCACAAAACCCTTCAATGCATGAGCAAATCATTTATTCCTACTTAAAGGGTTTGAGTTGAGACTCCCAAAGCAATGGCTAGGAGTGATTTTCACCAGGCATTGGATATAGATCATTCATGAATTGCACAAAGGCTACTGAAAAGCCATCAGATGGGAACAGCTTTTGGTCACTACTAAACAGGGGGCAGATTTGAACCAGTGACCTAGAAGTGAAAGACTTTGTAATCTGATTACCAATCCCTTGAGCCATCCCATCCCTCCCCTTTTCTTTTTTACTGATAAGAGAAAAGGAGTCTTATTACCTAAGCAACTTTTGTAGCCTGTTAGCAATGCAAAAGCTTTCATTTAGTGCTTGAAAAGGAAAGTCTCATGGGCACGCTTATTAGCCCATCTCAAGCACAAGCTCTGTATTATTTTTCCCTATTAATTTCAAAATAAATGTATTGGTATAAAAGCGTTGCACAATGCTTTTTTTTTTGATAATGATTTATAGTAAAGTTCTTGCTGATTAAAATAGGTGCTGATGAGAGGTTTTTACATAGCTGTGGAGTCAACAGATCCCTTACTAGCAAAGGAAGAGATAACATGCTCCTTTTGTCAGCAAATACTCCAAAGAATATAAACACATTACTGAAGTATGGTGGGTATAACATCTAAATCATTTGTTTCTCATACATAAATCATACAACCACAAAGATGTGTTTTCTCACTCAGAAGCAGGAAGGTTTGGTACATGCTATAGTTTGATTGTCAAACAGTATTTTAATGAACAAACAGGATCTTCCGAGTATGCCAAGACCCATTTATATCACCTTTAGGACATAGTGAAGCTATTGTTTCTCCTTTTCTTCCTCAGTTCTTTTCTCAAGACCCTCAAGAAGAAATCTGGGAGACCTTTGCTGTCAGTTTCCTACCTCTTTCTTTTTCCAGACACTGTGGCCTGCACATTACTGATGCTTCTTTGGTTTGAGGTAATAAACAATTTGCTACACCATAGTGGTGTGGTGTTTGTGTTTTTCTTTGCTGTACTACATTCAGTTAATGTCTCAAAAATTAATGCAAGTGTATCAGGATCTGAAATTAACTTTCCATAGCCATAAGCAAAATCCTTCTAGGAGTGGGAAAATCCTATTAAAGCAGTTCTGGCATCTCACTGCTTATAGATCATTAGTACGCACAAAATAAGATTTCAAATTACCATTTGGTGAATGCAAAAAGAGATGCTCTCTTGTTGATTAAACATATTTTTTGTTTCTTTTTGCTTATGAACTAATAAAGCAAAACTAGGTGATGCTTGCTCTTCTTAAATGACAGATCTATTACTAAACATTGGGTTGGCGACCAGACCATCCAAGACTACTACATGATCATACAGAAATAATTAGGAAACCTACATATTTATAATAAACATGCTACACTGTCCTCTGGAATTGTGCAGTAACTTCCAGGAGGATTTTTCAGAAATACATATACTCATCTCACTGTTTAAGAGGATATTGCTCAGAACTAGAGGGGTTCAAAATCACCTTAACTTTGCAAGCAATTATGTGGGACTAAAATACAATGCTTACAATTCACTCTGCCCAAAACACAACCTATTGTTATACTGGCTTGCCTTTTACTGGTAATGAGTTCTGGCTAGAACAGTATTTTATAAGTTTATTAAAAAATTACGTATCCTTTTAAAGACAATCAGTGTGTTTTGAACATCTTAAATCTAGAACTTAGATGTGAAAAAACCTTTAGTTACACCAAGCAGCCATCACCTCGACTAACAAGCAATTTCCAGCCATCAGGCAATCCAGCTATTAACTCCTCACGATTATTAATACTTGGTGTGAGGAAATTTACACACTCATATTTACACATAGTCAACAACCAGAAAGAAATACTCAGGCTAAACACCAGGGAGACATAACAAAAAAAAAAAGATTTGCTACAGGGCCCTATCCCAATATGCAACCCTATTCCAGTGCCTAGCAATGAACAGCACTTTAAAACACAGACCTTAATTTCTTGAACTTGAGTGTTGGAATTTCACAGGAAAGAAAATTTCCCAACCTGGCCAGCACACAGCACTCCTTACCAACTCCTTACTCCTCTGCCAATTCCAGAGGACAAGGGCAACCTAACAGCAGTGCTTGGTGTCTTAACACTCAGCTTGGTTGCTATTGATTTGACATCTAAATTTCATATTAATTTTTTGATGTTTCTGAAATGATGCCTGGTTTTATTAGCCAGATTAATCTGATTAGTCTACTTCTTTCATAATTTCCATCCAAAATAAATGAACGCATAAATGGAAGAAACATTTGAACTCGGAGCAGCAATTCAGGTTGATTTAGTGTTCTGTAATTGAGAAACATTTTTCCAAGGGTAATGTAAATGGTGTGTGTTTTACACATACCAAGGATGGACCCTTTAAATTTCCTATTCTCATCCTCTTATCTTTCTCTTGACCTTTGCTGAAATAAATCACCCTACCTCGTCAAGACTCTCCCCAACGCATTTCTAACACTGTGCATCACACTTGCTGGCTGGAAGCACAGCTGGCAAGGGATCTAAACCTCATCGCTGGGCAAACTCAGCCTTCTGGCTTTGCCAAGAATAACATTTCAAGTTTTTTTTGTTTTTTTTTTTTTTATAAAATTGTTACTGTATGGGACAATTGATTCTGCATTTATTTGCAAGTAGTGATGACTCCATCCATGATATTAACACAAGGCTAAAAGCAAAACAACAACGAATTAAACAGCCTAGGCTTTCTCAGTAAGAATTCAATTGTTAATTAAAGTAAGATTACGGAATTCAGCCTAATTCTGCTCGCTGTCCCAGAAGGAAGCCGCATCCGAGGATAAGCAGTGCCCTCTAGTGTCACCGGCTGCCGAGACCCCCCTCCTGCAGCAGCACGGGGACCGCCTGCGGGAGAGCGGGCATCGCGCTCCCTGCACGGGGATGCGGGGCCGCGCACGGGGGTGCACAGCGGCACAAGTGCACCCACCGGCGCCCCTCATCATTTATCCTGTGCCCATGGTCGGCACACCTATGCACGCACACACGCACCGAGCTGGCATCTTCAAGGCATCTTTAATGTAGCAGGCAGCTCCGGGAAAAAAAAAAAAAAAATCAGGGTAAAGTAGCAGGCCACGCATGAAAATGGGTGTCAAAAAGCTCGGCAGAATCACACCCTGTGAAGATGTCTAACAGGAACTGCTGAATACACAATACGGGCTGCACGGGCTGAATGGCTAAACTGAAGTGGCCAGAACACAGCCATACGGCTTAGAATCCATCAGAAATTACAATTAAACCTGTGTTTTGACATCTTCCCCCCTTTTTGTTCGTTAATTGAAGGTTAAAACTATTTAGACTTTTTTTATGGTCCACTATCAACAATTTCGTAAGATAACTTCTATGCCTTCTAGCCAATTACCTCAAACTTTACTCTCTGGATATAAAAATCGCCTCCTAGCACACTCAAAAATTTCCCTCTGATGGGAAAATTCTACAAAACCTCAGTAGGTGTTTTATTTAAGCTGAAATTACAATGGAGCCAATGCTTGGTTTGTTTAATTTTTCATTTTACTGCATAAACATTTCACAAAGAGAGAAAGCTATCTGTTCATCTTGTGAATGATGGTATGCGTCATATGTTCATTACTATTCTCATCATCCATAAAGTATAGACAATAAAATAAAGAAACAAAGACAAAAGGTATAAAAGAACAATACAGGAGAGCACCAGTTAAAAGCTCAGGGAAAAAACCACAAACATATAAAAAGATCTATATAAGGTGTCAAATAAGACACTCTTCTAATAATTAAAAAAAAATAAAATTAAAAATTGCAGCCCGACATTTACCCAATTTCATTTGCATAAAAAGTGCAAGTGACTATTTATAAATATATTCAGATCACAAGATGTTTGTACTGTTTTCCTACCTAAAGCATTAGTAGATATTTATTCCAGTCCTCGCATTTTAGAAAGCAATGTACACAATCAGGTTTTCACAAAAAGATTACAACACACATTATAAATTGACTCCTGTTTATTTGCTGAAGGCAGCAAATATTTATTAGTTCAAGAGACAAATGCTCGGAAACACAAGGTTCATAATGACAGTATATACGTATTCTGATACCTTAAAAAACCATGAGGGTAAAATTGCTGATAGAACTTTATTGTGTAAGATTCATTAAAATCTCTAAATGCAAAATTACACAAATTTAGGTGAAATATCAAAATTGGGAAGATTTTGTTTGGAAGATTTTGGCAGTAATTTAGCATTCTGAAAAAGTCAGCAATAGCAACTAAAATAATTCAACAGCATTTTACAGAAGATGCTGCATCTGTGGATATTATCAATAAATATCTTTTCAGGAGGTGGTGCTACCACCTGGCAAGCCCTTCCCAAACCCCAGCATGGTTCACCTCAGCATGAAACAGTTTGGGAGGCAGAAGGCAAAAGCGCAATTAGATATAACAGATGCTAAGAAAATTTGTATTATTTTCCCGCCACACACAAAGACGCTAACAGCTATTTCAAGGAACAGAAGGAAAGACGAGGTTGCCTGCCACAGCACACTTCACCCCTCGTGCCTGAGGACGCCAACCTACTGCAGAAAATGCGATAGGAGGCTACACCTTAGGCTGGCCGGCAGAAGTTAATTTTGCAGAAAAAAGCAGTTGTTATTTACCCAGAGCAAAAGCCACACGCGCGGCTCGCTTGAGGACAGGGAGCACACGCACCAGGCACAGCCCCGCACCGGCGTCTGCGTGGAGTGAATGACACCAGCAAAAGAAAAGAGAAACCCAAAGACTGACATCTCCTCAGTATTACTCATTATCTTTGCACTGCAAGGAGGGTTACGATCAAAATGGAGGCTTCTTTGGGACCTTGGCACTTGTGCTGTTTGAGGCAGGTGGCTGGGGTGCACTGGCTTTGCAGAAAAGGGAGGAAAGGGATGGATGCAGGGTGCTGTGTGAGGGCAGGCACCAAGCATTTGCCGCTGACAGACTGGAAAAGTTTCACTTGGGATACATCTGGGTGGAAGAGGGGTAATTGAAGAGGAGTGTGTCGATATGTGAGAGGTCAGGGCGAAGCAGGGAAGGACTGAAACACACCTCTTGTGTTAGCATCAATAGGTCTTTGATGCTATAGAAAATTATTCTGCTAAAACTTATTATGAATTTTATACCGATACTATGTACAATGTGCAATCCTGTGTGGAGCTGTGTGAGATGTATGAAGGGAGATGACAGAACAGCACACTGTGGCATGTATGCATTTTGCTTACTGAACACAGGTGGATGCTTTTCCCTACAGGATGTGTCTCCAGAACTACCTGATCCAGAAATACTTGTTTAAGCTGCAAAAAGCTATCTTAGTTTGTATGAAAGAGAAGCAGAAGCTAGAAAGATTTTTTAAATTCAAAGTAAGATACCCCAAGGAATGCACATTATATAACTAAATTTAATTCTGTTCAGTTACAAACTATAGACTTGCTATCCCTTTCCACAAATTCATGTGAATCTGCCAAATATAGTGACATTGAAATTTCAAATTTCTTTTTTTTTTCTGTAGCACTTGCTTCATAATTACAGGAAAAACTTGTTAGATTTTACTTAGAAGAATATTGCAAAATATAAAAAAGTATTGAGTACATATAAAAGAAGTACAATTCAAAGCAATGTCAATAATAAAATATCAATAATAAAATATCACTATTTTCTATGCAATTCAATAAAAATTATTTTTGCCCAGAAAAAAAAAAATTTAGCCTCTACTTAAACAGGACAATTGCTTTGGGGTATTTTTCCTGGGGAAAAAAAAAAGCTTTTAGGAAGCAACATTAGTGTCTTCAGAGCAGGATGATTGCAATTGTTTTGCCTATACACACTATTGTTAGGAACACCAGCACCCATTACCCTTTCCAGCAATAAGTAGGGCTAAAACTACGACCGCACTAAATCTGGTGGTGAGCAGCCTGTATCACGCTCAGAGCAGCCTCTCCTCAAAGTAAGAACATGAGGAAAATTAGCATTGCTGGAGTGAGACAGAGAGGCTCTATCAATTCCCTCCGACTGCTGCACCATATCACAAATGTCGAGGAGTTCTTGATCAAGTCTTTGTTATTTAAACACCTCATTTTACCTCAAAAAAAAAATTTAAGCATAAATAAAGGTCAGTGACTTTTATAAAATGCACTTAGAGTACCTCATGAGTAATGGAAGTGTGCCAGTTAGATCATTAAGAGGTTTTGAGTGGAGGGGGATACCACGTACATACTGTTCATGCAGGCTGGAACGAAAGCAGCAGAAAACATTCTTAATTGTTACATGGTATCTGTCACATTAGCATTACCTGGACTTTGAAAAGGTCTCTCTAGCAAAACAGCACAGAACTACCTCTTAACTTCAGTAATGTGCTTGTAAAATGAAAACGCCTCAGTGGCACGGGAGAGAAATGACACTTCAAACAGCCTCTGTAATGTTTCAGTCTCTAAATACCACATTTTTACAAACTAAAAAAACCCCAAAAACAAACCAAGCCAAACCTAGAGACTTTGAAATTACCACAGACTCTGAAATTTCATTCTTTATCAGCCCTGCATCAGAAAATTGTCACTTTTTGTTGTGGAAAGCAGGAAAACTTTAAAATATCAGTTTTTACATTGTGCTGTTCTATTTTACTCAAGAGTGAGCAAAAGGACTTGTCTGCATTCCTGATGCCCAGCAATCAAGTCATTATTAAAACTCATTCAAAACACTCATTTCAACACATCCAGATCATTACTTGGGGCTGCAAATATCTGCCGAGAAAAAGCTCACTCTGCAACACCCATGGAGAGTATCTGAAAGTCTGGAAATACCTACATATATCTTCATCATGTTTTTCTAAGGCATTCGCTTTGTTTAGCAGCACAATGCATTCTGTGGACATATTTTTTCCCAGAGACTATTTATACCCGAAGCAAAAGATTAGATTTCTTTTCTTCATTTAATTTAATTATAAACATTCATGCCCCAGTCTCAAAACTGAAACTGCTCGTAAAAGATCTCGTTTGCTACCAGAAATTTTTTGGGTCTTGATGCCCTGCACAGTTCACACATATAAACAAGCACAGAGTTTTTCTTCAACTGAATAACACAGATAATGGGCTGCTACGAGACAATCAGGCTCTTCTTTTATTTTAGAATTAAAATCAAGTTCCACTCCCCATTTAAGGGATAGTCAATATTTAGCCCACACCCATCTTCTACCTTCATTAACTTAAATATCAGAAAAGAGAGCTTAAGAAAAATGAAAAGTGTTCCAGATGCAAAATAGCTGCGCACTGCAGACACACAAAATATGAAACACTTGCATAAGATATCATTATATACATGTTATCATGCATAACAAAATATATATCAGCATAAATACCCACAGATATAATTTATGTACTGAAAAAAATTAGATCAGATTTCCAGTTATGATCCTATTTCTTTTTTCCCCTGCAGTTTTTTGAAATCTGTATTTGCATGTTCATCCTCTATGGTATGCAAAGCTCAAAATTCATCATTGATGCAGAAATCAAAAAAGATCCTTGTTACAATAGGTCAACACATTCTTTTGTGATTTTAATAATGGCCTGTCCTACTACATTTATTATTCATATAGAATATGGATAGACAATTTTTAGGTATTATATAGCTTTCTTCTGGAATATTAGCTTTGTGGCTTTGAGAGACCATTTTCTAAAGATCCTAATAGTCAAATGACATCTTGGGAAATGTTACATTCTCACCACATTTGCATGATAATGAAGATGAAATTTCGTATTTGCTACCTGAATTATACTTATCTGAGTTTTGTTTTACCAAATGACCAAAGGAATATGTTCCCTAGGCCAGAGTATCACAATGCAATGTGAAACATTATTTCTTCAGTGAAAGACATGAAACTACTATTCAAGTAATAAAAAAAAAGCCTGCACAGTTTATGTAACTGCGTTAACACGACCTGAGCTGTGTATGTCTGAATACTTAACTTACTTCTTTCAAAGAAAATTTTATAACATCCACAAAAATTTCCATATGAAATTTTTCTAAAAGTAATCAAGGAATATCTGTGTGATGCTCTTTGTTCTGGTCTTCTATAGGCAAGGAACTCTTTCACAGTGTTTTATTTTTCACCAACATGCAGTACTATCATGTGCTTGGTAAAGTTTGTATGTCAGCTTATTCATTAGATATGAGCCACCCTTTGGGTATAACCACATTTCATCTTACCTACAGGAATATATACGAATAAAATCATTTTATGGTGACAGAAATTAGTTTGGTAGACAATAGTAACAGGCACCTTGCCTATAATTAGGCATGCAGGCAAATATGGGGCTTTCAGAAATTAGAGCGGTGGATTTCATAGCTCCTGATTACAGGTTATTATTCTGGTAGACATTGAAAAGCTCCATCCCCTACACCAGGGAAAGTCAAGAACTCAGCTGTTTAAGCTGAGTTTGGAAAGACAGCCCCCAACACACCAAGTCGGTAACCCAAGGACACAGTATGGAAGTATTTGTCTTCTCAGATCAACACTGACCTGATCTGTCATTGGTCTGCTCAGCAATTTACCTGCACAATCCGTTTTGGAGTACGCCCCTAGAAAACCAAAATCCAAACACAGTTTTATGCTGAAGGTGCCATTTTAGAACTATTTTTCTAACACTGAAGAAAATTTAGTACAAATCACACAAGTTACAAACTGACAATATTAATCTAAGCTAAAACACCAGCACACATCTTCTTAGATTAATTCTCCCATTGTAACTGCGAACTCTTTGAAGACAGAGTCGTTTTGATTTTTGCAGGAAGCTGTAGGCATTATTTTAAAGGAAAAAACCACAGCATGGAGTAATTGGTGTAAATGTAATAGAGCTTTTCAGTACACTCTGGTCTATGCTGCGCTATAACTGCAGAAACACATCCAAAGTAAGTAAAAAACAGAACCAAAGGAAGTTATACTGGAAAAGGAAAAAAAAAAAGGAAAGGCCTATACTCAAAGGAACATCTGAATAAAATTGCGACATCTGCTGTAGAGTTTTCCCTAGAACGTTTGAGATGAACTCTGTGTAACACTGCCTTCCAAGAAAAGACAGGGTGATCAATGCAGGAGCACATCAGGCTCCCTTGGACAGGCCAATCAATGCAGAAAGAACCTTGCCCAGGGCCTTATGCAAATAGAGGCACGTCCTGCAACCCGGGGAGGGAACATGCGCAATAGATCAATGGCATCTGAAAAACCTTACAGCTATATCAGCCTCAGACAGTAAACATATAATGATGAATCCCTCACGTTCAGCCGCAAACTCTTTAAGCTAGGTTATATTTTCAACAGCTGGTTTAAGAAAAAAATCTGCCAGCTGTAGACTGCAATGGAGGTGAGGTGAAATAAGATTACCGAGGGTTAAATTAACAATGCACTTCTTCTTTAAAGGATGAGATAATGTAATCGCTGTACTTTAACACCTTGTAAAACGCTGGCAGTTACGTGCCCCACAGGGGTAGGGACTGAGAGGAGGGTGGCTGGGGTTATTTTGTTTTGAATTTTTTTAAGATATAATACTCAGATGTCAGATGTCTCAAGCCACTCTAGGACAAAATAGAATACAGATACTAACAAGCAAATAAAATGCCTCGGCTTAATCAAGGCAAAAACCTTATGCCCTTTCTATCCCAATACTGCAAGGAGATTCATTATTAGACTTAATTTGCCTTGGAAATGGAAAAGAGAAAAATAACTAATTAAACTATTTATTTTTCAGGTGTTTATGAGGCAATTCACTCCTGCACTTTGACACATTGCATTAAAATCTCAGTTCAATTCTGCAGCATTAAAAGCAGAATTTTCTCAATTAATATATTTGCAAAATCTACTAGTATTTTTATTTCCCAATCAAAGCCCTTAAATAGGATTATTTTACATTTAAACATTGGTAGTCACGTTATTTTTAATATTAAAATACTTCATTAATATACTGAAACAGCTATCTAACACATCTTGACGAGATTAAAGAAAGGAAAGTTCTAGGATAAAATGCAAGTTCCAGCTGCTTCTTAAGGTACCACATTTTGACAGCTCCCTTTACCACAGCATGTCTGCATTCCTTTTACTCCACCTGGATTTGCAATGCCTAATATATTATTAACTTGTAGTTCTCTGACTGATCCTCTGAACTGGGTCTTAAAGTTTTATAAAATCTCTACTGTTCCATGCAAAAGCCATACATATACTTTTCACCATAATTACTGTTTAAATTAACATTACCATAATATACTTGTGTAGTCTTATCAGCATAAGGTCACAGAAATGGGAAAAAGTATGAAATAATGGTGAGACAACTTCCTTTTTTAAATGTTTTGTTCCATTAAAAGGAAACAAATGCCAGAATTTAGAATATCTTAATATTTCAGATGGAATAATCTAAATTCACCACAAAACTTCTAAGGGCATATGATGTGTGATATTCCCACATCTATCATTGTATAAGCAAATATAAAACTCCAACACTTCTTTATTAGTGCTCCTATATGCATTCAAAGAGAACTGTAAACCTTTGGACTGTGGCAGTGTTATATCTTGTAAAATCTTTATCATGCTGTTCTCCAAACCAATCTAGAGTGAAAACAACAGACAGAGTTTAACAAAATGCCAGTTTTTGCATAGCCAGATGCAATGACCACATCCACAAAAACTGATGTTCTAGAAATTTCATTTTCCTGTCCTGATGCAACACAGCAAAAAGAAGCACCTTCTGGTAATAACCAGAAACAGGTGGATTACATTAAAAAAAAAAAGCAAGATGTGCATTCATAGAAGATTAAGAAGGCAAAGTCTGAAGCTCATCAATCCGGATGGGGTAAAAAGCTAGTAAAGGGAGAATAGGAGATGTGACTTTTTACTGACACAGCAGGGCAGCACATGTAACAGGATCTCCGGAGTTCACCTCCGAGAGCCAAAAAAGAGATGGACTGAATTAGTTTACATCAAAGGAATGGTGATAAGGCAAAACTGTGCATTGTCGGGTACTTAAGAGGTTTAGGACAGAAGGCATGTCTCTTGTTACCGTTGATGATTTTCCTCAATGTCTTGAAGAGCTCTGATGAGGGTGAGATAGTTCAGACAGCAAACACCTCTATGGAACTTTTAACTTCTGGGAAGTTTCTGCAACCAGTGAGGAAATAAATAGCCAGGCAAGACATTCAGGAAAAGCAGTTGTCCTGGCTTCTGAAATTAACTATCACCATCAATAGTGTGCTCTACACATTTTAAGGAGATGGCTGCACAGAGATGTTGCCCATCAGCTTTGAGACGCTCAAGGGATGATGTTTATCTGCAGCCAGCTGAAAGAATGAGTGATACGTTCTTTGAATATGGTCCTGTGCTTTGGCTTTTTTTTTTTCTTTCCTTTCAAAGCTGGAATTTGAAATGAAAAATAAATGGACTGATAAATTATACTGTCTTGCAGAATTTAAAACAGTTGAAACAATGCAGAAAAGGGAAATAGTACAAAGAAATTTACTGAGTCAGAAGGAAATTTCTAGCCAGATATAGGAATAGATGCCAAATATGGTTTTATTTAACATCTTCATTAATTACCTGGAATTAATTAAATTTGCAGATGACATTAAAGTGGGAGAAACTGCCAAGAGAAGTAAGGCATGAAAGAAATACAAAACAAGCTTCCAGGATTCACAGACCTGTAGCACAAAAGGGATTGTTATGACAATCCAGTTTGTCATCCTGCACAACAAGGGCCACAACACAGCTAGATTTAATTAGGAAGACTGTGAGATAATATTGTTTGGGGGGGTGTTGGGAGGAAACAATCTACTACATTCACATTTACTTCATTCAGTACCACTGGGCAAAGGAAAATTGGGAGCACTTGAAACACTTTGAGGGATACACGAATATTAGCAGGTACCAAATCCAAAGAAACTTTAGGAAAAAAACCAACTAGTACCACTCTGGTTGCATTGACCAAAATGCTGCACAGCAGAACAAAGATAATGAAATTCATCCTGAGCTAATTATGTTAACTGCACTAAAAATACTGAGTTCAATTCTCAGCACACTGACAAAGAAATGTTGACAAATAGAACTGAATTCAGATAGGCAATATGGAATAAAAACTTAAAAAATTAAAAAAATATATATTTAAAAAATATATATCTATACAGATAAATAAGACCTAGTTATATAAGCTGAACTACAAAAGAACAAGTGGATGAAAGTATGAGAACAATTGCTAGAGACCACTAAACTCTTCAGGCAGAAATCTGTATATTCACTATGTAATGTATGGATTTTAAAACAATGCAAAGAGATCATAAAAATATAACACTCTAGAAAAATTTCTCCAAAGAAATGCAGACAGTGCTGTGCCTTTGACCACCAAATCCTATAGGCTACAAACACATATTTCCAAGTAACTGGATTTCCAAGTAATCCTAACTTTTACTCATATCCAGTTGTTTATTTCATAACTATCATGCCAACTTTGGTGTCAAACCAGAAAATTAATATGAAGAGTACAATGATGTTGTAACAGGGAATGGTTACAACAAGTATAATACAGCGATGAACGTTGGAAGGAAATATGAAGTGATATTTCTAGAGATGTTGATGGACGTTTATTTCCCTCCAGTCCCATCATGGCCGAGGTCCCATGGCCGACTGACCTCACAATCACCGGACTCCCTCCTTCTTCCCAAGCCCGGGGAGCCCCCAACAACCAATCAGAGTTCAGGAACAGGACACACATCCCATGGGGACAGACAGACCCGCACACTCCAGGGTCCCTCCCCCCGGGACCCCAGGGGAGAGGTACCTCAAGACAATGAGACAAAAAGTAATGATGGGTGTTGCCAACAATTACTACTCGATATAGAATTTCAGGAAACACTGTCCTCCTTTTGGAAAGAAGTGTGGAAGGGGCATATGCATAGCTAGCCTCGGACCATGGCCTGAGCTGAATGAAGTATGAGATACCACATTAGCAAATGATTAAGGGGAAACAAAATGTAATGAGGCTGAGCAGGTTACCCAGAGCAAGTTAAGGAGGAGGGATGAATATTCAAAATATGAGTCTGTTCTGGAAGTGGCCAATGCTCAGGCTTTCACTGCTGCCATCCTCTACTATCATCCAGCAACAAGGCTTACAGGCCTGTAGATGAACTGAGGAAGGCAACGCCTTTACACCAAACCACCAAAAAATTAAAAAGGACATGCAGTTATGATGCTATGAACTGTGTTGCAATCATTCATCATTCCTCTGTCTCTTCCCATTAGAGCATTCTTCCAGATAGCAAGTTCTTAAGGACAAGGCAATGCTATGTGACTGCTGCCACAATGCAAACCGATAATAACAATAAATGCTAGCAAGTGAACTAATTATGCCAGTGTATGCTTGTCAGTGTGTTTTTTTAGGCTGAGTGGCCTAAAATGTTTCTCTGCTCTGTATTAGAATGGGCAATATACGCATACAAATACATATATGTGTATGCACACACACACACACACACACACAGACAGAATCTTTACGTATCAGTAAAAGCCAAATTTGATGAAGAAGCTGTTCCCAGTACAGCCAAAAGTGATACGTATATTTCAGTATTTTTTGCTCAATTCATCATTTAATTTCCTTATGGTTGCAAACCCTCACCACAGGATCTGCTATGCCTGTTGATTTCAACCTCAAGCTGAAAGTTGTGCATTTCAAAAAGCATTAGCAAAAATGAGTCCACTGTTTCCATAAACAAGTCTGCTCCCAAATTCCTCTGTTATTCAAGGCCAATGGGACAAACCTGGTTGTGTGTACAGACCAGGGAACAAGAGATTGGAGAGTGGTGCTGAAAAAAGGGACCTGGGGGTCCTGGTCAGTGGCAAGTTGAATATGAGTCAGCAGTGCCCTGGCAGCCAGGAGGGCCAAGCATGTCCTGGGGGGCATCAGGGACAGCATCACCAGCTGGGAGAGGGAGGGGATTGTCCTGCTCTGCTCAGAGCTGGGGCAGCCTCATCTCGAGTGCTGGGGGCAGTTTGGGTGCCACGATATAAGAAAGATATAAAGCCACTTGAGAGTGTCTAAAGGAGGGTATTGATCACGGTAAAGGCCCTTGAGGGGAAGCTGTATGAGGGAGTGGCTGAGGTGACTTGGTCTGTTCAGCCTGGGGAAGAGGAGGCTGGGGGGAGACCTCATTGTGCTCTTCAACATCCTCAGGAGGGGAAGAGGAGGACCTCTTCACTCTTATGACCAGGGACAGCATCTGAGAGAATGGCAGAAAGCTGAGTCAAGGGAGGTTTTGTTTGGGTATCCGGGAAAGGTTCTCCACACAGAGAGTGGTTGAGCACTGGAACAGGCTCCTGGGGAAATGGTCACAACACCAAGCCTGACAGAGTTCAAGAAGTATTGGGATAACGCTCCCAGGGACACATTGTGATTCTTGGGGTGCCCTGAGCAGGGCCAGGAGTTGGACTTGATGATCCTGATGTGTCCCTTGCATTTCAGCATATTCTTTGATTTTATGATTCTAAGTAAGGAGGAAGGAAAAAAGTTGTTTTCAAGCACTGATGGTAAGAAGTTTGACCTGGATTCCGTTAAAACTCAGCTATTCCAGTGGGGTGAGCCTCGAGTCACAGAAGTATTGATGCCAGAAAAATTAATCCAAAAAGGGTTCATGGCTTAAATTATGCACTTGCATATGATGGCTTTCACAGGAACACAGACTCCTGGGTCACACCAAGGATGGACAGTCTTAGCCAATTACTCACATAACCCTTGCCATGTGTGGGTCATGCTTGGCAGCAGCTTTGCCCCAGTCCTTTTCCCAAGAAGGACTTTCTAATTCAATAGTGAGAAATAGTGAGTAATTCCATCCCAAATTTATTCATGACCAGTTTTAATCCATTTGTTCCTGTGCCAACATTGTTCTTTGGCTTATATGGCTCTCCCTCCCTGCTGTTTATTCTCTTGATGTATTTGCTGAGTGCTACCAATCCCTCTAAGCTTTCCTTTACCAGGCTGAATGAGCCATGCTTTTAAACTTTCTGCAGCAAACACAAAGTAGATGCTGAACCTTCTCTTTCTAGATATAGCTACCAAAGTTAATGTAAGAGCACTAGCAATTTACACAGCTCTTTTTAAAGCTGATAAGCCTAAGGGATGTGTGTACTATCTCTATGGCTGTATTGATTTTGGTGCTTATGACAGGTAGGACCTGTCCATGCCAGCACCGTGTCACAGCAGGTCTGAGGATCTGTCATTGTTTCTGGCAAAATACGCTTTCCAATGATTTGAGTGTACCAACACCTCTTCCCCATATCTCTTCCAGACTGCCTTAATCATCCCAAAAATCTCAAATTACCTCAGATGAATCATAGCAGCATGCTGGACAGCATTAACAGTTCCCTTCCTGGGACAGAAAGAGCAAACAAACCACAGTAACACATCTGACTCTTCTGTTACATTACGTGGTCATTCACTTACAGCCATTGGCCATTAAGCCAGTTGTCCGAGGGCGTCTCCAGCCCTGCTGTTCTCTGTTGATGAGATCGGTCTTTGTGCATAAATGCAGATGACTGGCCAGTCAACACCTAACTGTCCTGAACTTTGTATTATTTCCTTTACTTTCTATTACTGCAGCAATTCTACTTCTGAATGGCAGTGGTGACTTCATCGCTTAATGCCAGGACCCAATTTCAGGAGCACATACTTCATTTGTGTGCCCACATCCATAACAGGAACACTAAAAAGATCTGCATCAAGGCTAGAGACCACCCTATTCCTGTCTAACCCTTTTTTACACAACCTACCACTGCCTCCTCCATTAGATTCTCTTGTCCACCCCCATTTCTCATTTGATCTTTTTCAGATGAATGAGCATTTTTCCAACAAGGACAACAATGAACAGCTGAAACAAATAACTAAACAGAATTAAGATTTCATTTTTATTTTCAGACTTGTTTTTCTGAGTGTGTGCACTAAGTGTGACCTGATTCAAGAAGATGTTATTCTAAGTGTCCAACACAGAAGAAGATGAGACCTACACCAGGTGGAGTTGGGTGAGATGACTTGTCCAAAGACTGGACATATAAACCAGACCCCCATAAACCCTCAAGACAGCATCCCACACTGCTCTCCCAACTGACATTCAACACCTAAAGTGTCTTTTTTTGCCTTTTTCCTCTCTTTTTTTTTTTTCCCCCAGTTAAATGCTCACAAAGCCTTAAAGCATAGTGGTATTTTGCTTTTGTCTTCACAACAAGTACTCTGGTCAATGAGGTGTTTTCCTTCTCAGCTCTCTACTTCCAGCTGTCTCCCATGCTTCCTACAGCCATCACAGATCTTATGCTATCTCTACCACACATCAGTAGATGTATTTCGATTTCATATGTCAACCAAGGGAATTAAGAGTTGTATGTCCACAGAACCCACTCATCCTCATCAATTTTCCAGGCAAACTGAATTAAAAAATAAGTAGATATATTTATATAAGTATATATAAAAAGCCAAATATAACAAACCATTCAGTCTGAGACTTCAGGAAATTAAATTAATGAAAAACTAATACAGGTTCACAGCCTAGTCATTAAGTTTCTTAAATTGCATTTTGCCTGTGCCAGAATACTGATGCAGCCTCAGAGACTCACAGGTAGCTCAGCAGGTGCCTGTCTATCATAATTATTGTGGCACCTATCAGTGCCAGTCAGGGCCAGGTCCTTGCCATACTCAGCACAATACATCAAAATGAAGTGGCAGCATATTGCAGAGAGTATCTCAAAATGATGGACCTAAAATTATTTGAAATTGCCAAAATTGGCAGATTTGATGGAATTAGGACTCTACAGTGGATACAGTAATTTGAACAGTGTGTTTTAAGAGCTCTCATTTTAACAAAGCTCACTAAAATGATGCCTCCCTCCTCCCCTTTTACCCACGCCTTTGTGCAAATTATCAATATATGCACACAATATTTTAGCCAAAAGACCATAATGAATAGTTTATCACCTGCTAAAGACAATGAACCCACTCTCCTTCTCCTAGTTATTACATTCCCCTGCGTACTTTGTAGTTTTACAGTAGTATGAACAATGTAAGATGGAGCTACCATTAACGATTCTCACAATTTTGTCATGATTCCCATGATACTTGTTGTTTTTTTTTTTAAAGATATCAATTAACTGAAAACAAAAAAGCTACACCTCTAGTTATAAGATTATAAGGAAACAATTGAAAATGCAAAGCCTAGGGTCTCAGAAATACAGGAAACAAACAGCAGAAATCTTCCACAAAGATTCTCCTGTGTGGGTCTTTCATGCAGGCAATGACAAGGAAAAACATTCTTTTTAAGGCAAAATAATTGTAAACCCACAAAATTTGGCAGAAAATCTCAAAGGAGGCGTTGTACCAGAAACTTCTTATTTTCTGTAAACTAAATATAAAATTGACTCCGTCAACTTGAAATTCTCACTTTCTGTTATATTTCATAAAATTATTATAAGCTTGGAGTTGGTAAAATTCCACAATTTACCATCAAGCAAAGCAAACTGCTTCTGAAAATAAATCCTTGACTACACTTTGCAAGGGATAACAGAATTAAGAAGCCATGTTCATGAATCATGCCTTGAGTTTTTCAAAATCAGTAATTAGCAATTAGCAAAACACAATGACCCAACAATTGTTTTTAGTGCTGTGCATTCAGAAAGTAATTTACGTGTAGATATTATCACATGCACATTTAATTTCAAACCACAGTTACATGAAGTTTTAATTACTAAATATTAAGATACATTCTAACATATGGCTTATGTTTTACCATTTGTAATTCAACCTACAAACAGAACAACTATAAAACTTAATACATTTGTTAGTGAAACTTTATTTCCCACACATTTTAATCACTTTCAATTACTCCCCTAGTAATCTATGACACAACAAGGTACAGAAGATGTGTACCTATGTTGCAGTAACTGAGTAACAGTTTCTTTGTATTTGACCATGATATTACAGACTAACCCTATTTTTCTTGACATGTTGCAATCACAGACAGGAGAAAATGTAGGTTAAAAAGCTGCAAAGATCAATAAAATTTTTACTTGATGTGGCATGTATTTGAAAATTGCAGCCAAGCTTTAATTGTTTGTTTAATGAAGGACTTCCAAAACACAGCGTCATTTTTATGGTGAGAAGAAATTTGGAACGAAGACCAAGCTTTGGCCACCCAAGTTTTGTAAATAAAAATTATCTTCCTATTATTCCAATTTCATATGTGATGATCCTATTTGCTCTCTTTTCACTTTGAATTTCTCAACAAAGTGCCTGCCAATCAAACGCATGACAAGACAGAGCAAGACTGCCTTTCCTGTGCTACCTCCCTCAGCAGCTTCAAAAGAAGGAGCACCTGGATGGTACTGCCTGTGCAAGGCTGAATGTTGTTCTCTGCCTTTTCCTGGGAGAGAGGCAGCTCCATGAACAAGACTACTTTCGCTGGGTTTTTCAGTTTAATGCCAGAACACCCTGTTTTCACCAAGAGCCCTGCCCCTTGATGAAGTGGCAAGCCATGGCTGAGATGACTGCAAGCTATCATGACAGACCTCACAGCACTGGACATGGAAAGTTGACTAAAAAGATATTAATTGAAAACACAAATATTTTTTTATATTTTTGGCTTGTTTTCCTTTTTCCTGCTGGTAAAATAAAATTCAGAGGGCTCAGGCAGAAACCTTCACTCCAAATTAAAGCCATATGCTTCACACTGCTCTCCTATAAGAAGCATGGATGCAGAAGAAGCAGCTGTGCAACAGGTCTCCATAACGACTGTAACCTACAATTTCATGAATCAGCCCAAAAACTTGCAAAGGAAGTGTAGAGGTGGTACAGTTGCTATATGGTGTAGCTGCTCTATCAACCTCATCATCACCCCCACATGAATCAGAGAAGAAAGTGAAGTGATCGAAAATGTATTTGTCATAAGACAGTAATTGCCCATCAGCTGCTGCATTTCTTTTTGGAGCTCACTGCAATTACTAAATGCCGTATGGATGTAAAGCTTAAGAGAAAGGAGATGATAACAAAATAAAATCTTACAAATTAATGCTGCAATAAAATAGTTCAGGGTTTATTTCATTGGTATGTCCTTCAGTGTACGAATTATTTAATCAAACTGCTTTCAGTAGAACTCAGATATCAAACCACCTCTGCCTAAACCAGGTGCTCATATCCTTTGAATTTTTAGAAAAACATTGGGTTACATTAAAAATACATTTCAGGTCTAGTTTTGCATGACAGATATGTGATGTGTCAATGGATATGTATTATATTCTTCCTCTCAGGCATTCATGTCCTGCAGAGACAGCAGACTACAGAAGCTGACCCTTACTGAGACCATCTTGTCTTTCTGACAAAGGTCCTTTTTAACTTCTTACTTACTGGTTGCTTCCTGCGATTGATAAAAACTTTCACTCAGCTTGTGATAATTTCACAGGCCCTGAGCACCCTGACCCAGGAAACCCCAAGGTCAGAAGTCAACTCTTGTTCTGAAACATCAGTGTGCTTCATATTAAAGTAGAACAAAAGTGAAGAAACATCCACCAGTGTGACAAGAGAAACAGGCAAAATGGTAATGACATCTTGGTCATCCGTTACCCAGGCCACCTCAAGCCATTGACTGAAATGTGATGGAAAAACTCTCCAAGCCTCCTTCAAGTCACTACTCTGTTTAGGAAACACTGAGAAAGGTCTCCAGTTGACTCTTGTTCCTGCCCTCTGCTAAGTGTATGTATGTATCTCTGGGTATCTGGTGACCCAAACAATGTGGCTTTACAAAACCTACAGAAATTCTGCCAAAGCTTTACTTTGGACCCCCAAGTTACCCACAAGAATAACATAGGCTGAAACACAGAGCAGCTGAAAATCACAACTCAGGAAAGCCAGGACAGAACAGTTGCTCCCTAACCTTCATGGCATCTCAAGAGCAACAGGCTCCTGCACACAACATATTTTTTGCCCAGAGATGTGGTTACAGAAGGAGTTATTCACCCTCAAGGTCTCTTAAAAATTTAGTATTTATTGACCAGGTAATAAAATACCCGTGAAAAATGATCAATTCCCAAATGATCTTCAGATCAGAAAAACTAACTTTCTCATGTCTCAAATCTGTACATGTCATGCATATTTTACACATACTCTTCCAGGACCGGAGAGAAAATTAAAACTGCATTAATTTCAACAACAGAAAAAAGAGGTTAAGGAAAATCGTAAGTCCTTAAAATAATACAAGTGGTCATGGTCTGGATTGTTATTGCTACTTGGAGCAGCATAAGATTAAAACTAAGACACTCATGCATGCTTTTTCCCAACTAAGACATTCATCTTCTGTTCATGTAGTAAACACCTTAATCAACTTTCAGTTAGACTAATGTGCTGTAGACAAAAGATGTACATATATGTCTGCTGTTTCCTGTGTCTATAAAACCAGTTGTAATGCTCTGCAATTTACTTTTCCACAATAAACAGGACCCTTACTTTTTTGTAGTTTTCTTCAATAAAACACATCCTGATTACACTATTGTCTGAAAATCACATGAGGAGACTGTGGCTACACTGACAGAATGGTATACAAGTAACAGCAAACTTGGTATGCCAGTTGGGGTCAAGAGATCTGCCTTTAGAGAAAAGAGTGAAAAACTGACAAACTGCATGTTCAGCAGTCTTGGCACCAGATGTAGAGCAGCTTTACAATTAGTAGAGATTTTCCCGACATTCTATCACTGCAGAGCCTAATAAATGGGAAAACATAAGTCTTTCCAGCAAGTTCTGCAGACCTTCATAGAAAAACAGAAAAAACCGAATACGATCGCCAAACTTCCCCACAGGTTCAGTTCCAATCTATTTACAAAAAGCTGCACTTGTTACTGTGACTTGGCTTTAAAACTGTTCTTATATGTCCTCAGTCTCCTATGTCCTCTGGTCTTTCTGCCCCTCAGCAGAAACTGGTGCCTTCCAGAACACAGTCTGGACAAGAAAGATCCAGGGTGTTCTGTTTCCCCGTAGTCTTTCATGCCTACTTGGGACCTTACTGTCCATTCAAAACCAGAAAAGACACAGTGACCTTCTGGTTGCAAAGAAATCCTGACTGACATGACCACTGGTTCAGTTGTCTCTGCCTGGCTACTTTCAAGAGGGTGACCACAAAGAATGCAGAAAATCTGTGACAGTCTTCAGGAAAGAAGGCAATGGAGAATTCACACTTACCAACTCTACAAAGGCAAGTCCACCATAACTGTGAGCAACAAAAAACACGTTCTCTGCAGCTGACTGGGAAATAAAATGGTCCCAAACATATATTGCATGTTCTTCAGGAGAGCCATTATCCTGCAGAAAGAAATTATGTTTGTGACAATTATCTTTTAAAAAATGGCAATTCTGTCTAAAAGCAATGTGTTCCTATATGTTAGAATGTTTTGTTAAAGATCAAATGAATAGACACTACTATCGAAAAAGAACAGATTCTTTTGTCTAAATAAAGAAAATTCGAGATTGCAATTTGAAGGCAGCAAAACTGTTGCTTTTTCAGCTTACTTTAATAAACATAACAAAAAACTATGTATCTGTAAAATTTTGTGTAAATACCACGATGACAATTCTGCTAAACAAAGGCATTCATAAGAACTATGAGCTACAGCTCAGATTTTCATTCTTTTTACAACTCTTTGTCAAATGTTTTGTTCACTGACGGTTGTTTAAAGTGCTTATGCTTTAGACTGATAAAACAAATAAAAACAGGTAGGAACAACATAAATACATAATCATACAATAATGTAGATTGGTAAAAACCTGTAATTTCATTTTTTTACCTTTTTTTTTTCCATATTATGAGCCACTGAAATCCTGAATTAAGATTAAAGGGATTTACAGCTACTCTTTTAAATGTTACTTTTTGTGACTACAGATTATGAGACATGGTGCAAATAAAACACCTCTTGACTGGTGGCAGCCATTACTTAGGAGTTTTTGTTAACTAGGGGACCACCTTTTCTTATTATTGAACAAAACTTTGTCACAGTCAGCCAGTGTAAGAGTCACGGAAGGCACTACAGGGACACACAATGATTTTAGTGCATCGTGATCAAAACTCACAGTTGTGTATTCCTATCTTAGAGGCTCTTGGCAAGCACTACACCCCTCTCTATTTGCCTTATTTCTCGGGTTGTTGAGGTCGTAACTACAAATTTGGTCCAGTCTCAGGTGATAAGAGTAAGATGCTCTGCTAGTACCCCACTCCATCAGTATTTCACATACCCAAGATAACAATGCCAGCTCTTCCCAGGCTCTTCAATGCCTGAAAGAGCTCATCAGTCAAGGTCATGTAATTTCCTAAAATTTGCATCCCTCTTCCCTTTGCTCTGCTCCCACAAGGTATTAACCCACAAGTTAATATCCTTAGGTGACTCGGACACAGACAACAAATGCCTCATTTCCTTATGAAAAACAAAGTACAAACCAGTAAGAGCCACTGACAGCTAACTACACAGTGGGAATTACTGAAATTTATCAAGAATACTGAAGTGATCTAGATCTCAATTCCATTCTGCAACTCAGTTTTGGGGATTTAAGCGCTTAGAAGTGTCTAAAGTCAGTGGGAAGAGACACAACTAAATAATCTGGTGGATTTTGCCTTTTATTTCTCTTCTCATGCTCTGTTTCCTACATAAGAGTGAGATGGCTACAAATCTTTTATGGATCCTGACTCAAAGTTTTTAGAATAATGATGTGCTTTTATGCTTTCCCACTACGGCAGCAGTGATTAAAAGCCAGAAAAACCTGAATTCCCCTTATTCCTAGACAAATTCTGCTCTTCATTGACTATGACAGAATGTAGTTTTAACTAATTATGTATCACCTATTGTAAACCACCTCAGTGTGAGAAAGGACTTACTCCAAAACTGTTTGTTGCTGTTTTGAAATTTGATTTTACAGATAGGCAAAGATTCCTTCCTTTGTGAGGAATGAGGGAAGTTTTTTAAAAGAAATTATGTAAAGAAAATATGGTTGACAGACCAGTTATTAAGATAAAGCTGAAGAACAAGTTGAACAGGAGTATCCTATGTACAAGTGATGTATTCTAGAATATGTATGGAAAAAGCATATTAAAACACTGGGAAAGTTTTAAAATTACTAATTTATCTAAAAGATTTATCTTAGTTATATACATAGGAGGTACTTGTTTTTCAATAATGATGTTACCATTGATACTCTTAACATAATGATCCAATTTTTATCTAGGTACCCAATGCTGTTCTAACATAACAGAAAAAGAGGATGTTGTTTCTGCTTAATATAGCATTTTTAGGTTACTTTGTATTTATTATTCTACACTCTGCTGATAAAAGCTCACAATTTTAGATTCCACAAGACTAAAGACATCAGCAAAAAGCTTCTGAACTCAGCCCAAGAAAGCTTTCACCAATCAAAGCATAACCAGTGGTCTAGTAAACCAAATTAATAACTGCACAGCTTCACAGTCCAGTACAAAGACTCAACAGGATTCTGTAAAAGCAAAAAGAAATGAGCTAGAATGAGTTAAATATAGACTGTAAGTAGAGTTTCCTTTGTTACCGGTTAAAAAAAAGCCATAAAATGTCAGGATAAACTGGGTTGCTGCACCTTCTGCTAAACCCTAAACAAGGTAAGAAAAGCACGTATGTGTAAGAAAGAGTTTGTACGAGTCCTACATGTTTATAAGAAAAGCTCTTTCTTCAAAGCATGTGCTTATTTTTTCCCCTTGTAACAAGCCCGTATTACAAACACCTCACACCTGGTGCCGTGTCTGTACATGAAACATCCAGCTGCAGGACCACAGCACCTTAGGATTTCAAATTGCACGGAGCCCATGAGGTTCAACCTCCACTGCCTGTCTTGGAATAAATTATGAGACTGGATGCTGCATTTTCAGTGTGAAAGGTGAGTCTCAGGCAACTGTTGCTTTCTGTAATTTCACTGCAGCTAAATTGAATGCTCTTATATAGGACGTTTTAAAATTACTTGATAGAGAGGGGGTCTGTTGGTCAGAGTTTACGTAACTACCTATACAAGTGTACAGAAGTGACTGGAGATTAGCCTGGAGAAATCACACTGTGCACCTCAAAAGGCACCTCAGGTTGAATGCATTCCTGTTTGCGGAACAGACTGAGATGGAAAGGTGCTGGGAAACCTGAACTTAGATTTCCAGTTGCTGAAAGCTGGCCACCTGTAAGAGGTAACTCTACATCAAAATAACTGGTCTGGTTCTTTGGAATTGTGGAAGCTATAGTTCTGGGTCTTCAGTCCTCTGAAAACCCTTCCTCTTGATCAATATATATAATTAGACATGATAGAAAAAAAGACTAAGAACCATATTATGTGAAAAGGGTCTCATGCAATGTCTATCTAATACAAAGCAGCCCAAAACAAAGCCATTCCTGGGCCATCCATTGGGCAGAAAAGTGGAGGGAGTGAAGGAAGATTTTGGTCTGTCATTTTTTGCAGTATTGCTAGTCCTAGGAGTAGGAAGGTATATAACATTTTAATGGCTAGAGCCATTAGGTATACCCAGATAAGCAGTATGCACACTGTGAATACAATATTACATCCTGTTGCATTCAAAAACCAGGTTAAATTTACCAATGTAATATCACAGTCATTAATTGTTAAATACCAGGTTGGAGTGATGCAGCAACTGAAGCCTTATCAACTATGCCAGATTCTAACACCTAGACATTGCAAGGTCTGCAGTTATGATGGACTACCTGAGTCGATAACACATGGAATTGTCTAAACAACATTTGCATATTTGCGTAATTATTTCCTAAGGTTAATTAGCTCCTGCAAAGCAACTTGCCCTTTGAGACTGCTTACTGTGACAGGTTCACATATTTTGTGTTTCAGTGCCAAATTTTCCTTTTTTTCCCCCCTTTTTTTTAAGTAACCTGTTGCTAGAAAGTTACAGAAGCAGCAGGATCTGGAGGCCTTGAACCACCATCAGCTTTACTTGGGCACAGCAGCTCAGATCCCCATCTTAAACCTCTAATACATCAAAACTAAAAAGAAATCACATTAAAAAAAAGAACATAACGTGTAGTTTTCAGATCTGGTAACCTTCTACTTTTTTTTTTTTTTTTTAAATCAAGGAGTAGAAATCACATTTTTCTGAGACAAGTGAAAAGTGCACACAACTAGGGAAATATGCCATACAACTGAATAGCTTTTTAACAATTTATTTGAAGGTGGCGTCTCTAACTACCACTTATCACAGCAAAACCATTTCTCCTTCTAGCTTGATACTTGTAAACAAGTATGGTACATGCGTTAAATATCGGAGAACAGAACTGCACACTGGCTGGGAGGCAGCAGGATGCAGAAGGCTCTGATCTCCTATCCCTGGAGATGTTAGATCTTTCCCACCAGCAACACCTTGACAGTCACATACAGCTTGTCCATTGCCTCAGGGAGCCTTGGAGCAGGCAAACTTTTGCAATTCCCCCCAAACCTTCCAAAAAATCATTACATTAAAATTCATGTAAGTATAAAAATACCCTGTTACAACAACACCCATCATGAGTACTAAATAATGCTTATCACTTGCCGCATTTTTCTCATTCCTTCTGAAAATATTTGCCTTACATGAGACAAAAACTTTTACACTAGCGTGGGACAAAATTAAACTATACAATGGGTTACTATCACCTGAGCAGCTCTAAAATTTCAGTGCAGGACATGGTCTAAGAGGCTTTTGTCATGGATTAGGAACTAATTTAGTGACCCCCCCTTCACACCAAGACTCTCACAAACCAGACACTGCTCCTTCCACCCTTCTTCTGGTGGGAGACACAAAAATCAAAGGTTATGGATTGAGATAAGAAGAATTTACTGGAAACAGCAATGAGATAAGAAAACAAACAGTAGCAGTAATGATATTAATAACAAAAGTTTACAAAAAAGAGGGTGATTTACATGCAAAAAAAAAGCTCACTGAGCCTGAGCTGACCTGGTGTGACCCCATGACAATGAACAAAATGGCAGACAGAGCCTCCTAACCCATGCTTTTCTTCCTGACCACAAGCTGCGCCCCTCCTTCTGGGAAGTAAGAATCCCTCATTTTTTGCCCTGACAGTGACACGAGGGGATATAGATAATAACCTAGGCATGCTCACATGGCTCCAGGCTCCATTCCCTCACAGCCATCGCATAAAAATTGTCTCTGTCCTGGCTGAAAAACAGGATAGCTCTGAGTGCAAGAAAGCCACAACAGAAACAAAAAAAACAGCCAGCATGTGATTTCTGTCACGGCCCCCAAAGACAGTAGATAGGGTATTACGACCAGAGAAGAGGATGAAAATAACGAGAGGATATAAACTGAAAATAGAAAAGAAGTGGAAGCAAGCATCTTGTATTAATGTATTTCTGCAGCATGAGTATGTGAAGACAAGACTTCAAAGTGTCTAGCTCAGGACATTTAAGAAGATTTTGACTTTAATTGAGAAGTTCCAGTGTATCAGGAAGCATCCCATCTATGCAAAGATCTTTCTTACCTTTTCAATCACGGAGCTGAGAGAATTCTTGCACAGTTATTTGGGAAAGGTTCCCTGCTTCAGTCTGAGTGGTGATCCCAAGAGACAGCAGGACATTTCATTAAGAGTAGGAATTGTATTTCTGCATTACTTACTGACACAGGCAACACTAATCTGAACGCTACATGTATGGAGATACATAAAAGTGAAGACAAATTGGCTCTTGCACAACTCATAAATAGCTGGGTTTTCAGGAAGCATGGCAATAGCCATGCCACAACAATATCTTCTGTACAGGGGCAGTTGCAGCTGTATGAAACTAGACAAAAGCAGGATACAGAAACAAACACCAAGGCCATCTCAGCAGCAAAGCAGTTGTGAGTGGGGGAGATAATAGTGGACAAAAAGTGACAGTGGAGGCAAATTATACCAAATCTTAAATCTGACAATATGTATCTGAAATTCAGTTTAGCAGGTCCTGTAAGGAGTGCAGGAAAGAAAGGATGATGAAGACTGAGCAGTGAGTCAAGCAAGTTATTTTAGCTGTTGTGTCCTGAGTGAGAGACAACTTGAGAGTGAAACAAGAGGAGAGGAGATGAAATCATAGACAGCTGATGTTCTGGCCTTGAAAGTCTGAGTAGAGGAACATTTCTTTCCTCCTTTTATGGGCTCTGTATGGATTTTATTTGCATACTTTGCCATATTAAAACCACAAAACACAGCAGGATTTGATCAGCTGTGCAGAGTGAGCTCATGGTCACCAGTGTCTGGGGTAGCTCTATGGAAACACAGAGCCTCAAATCTGCACTGGTTCAACACTAAAATCATGTAAATGCACATGAGTGATGTTATTTTATTCAGCACCTGTACTCAGAAATTCCTTACTTAGGAATTAAATCACGAGTCTTCAGATGCAAAACTGGCATACTCTTCCACTTCCAGGAAGAAGTGGTGAAATAAAAAAATTATACTATCTTTTTAAGGGCACTTTTTGAGGTGGGGACGAAATACATACTCTGGCAGTAGGTAGCAGCCAGTCTTGAGACAGGAGAGACCAGGTATCACAACAGCTAAATCTGGTCATTTGTGGAGCTGCAGGATATAAATAGCATAGCCCAGTTGTTATCTGGCACATGCCTTCAGAAACCAATATGGCAAAGTGACTCAAGGTTGCCTTTTTTTTTGTATTACAGATTGCAGTCTTATTCCCAAATCTACTTGAGGTGTTTATGTACAATATCTTCTGCCTATTTTATCTGAGAATTGGGCTGGTGATGGAAGTGCTCCCAGTATTGCTTATGAAGCCCCAGCAGTGTTGTGCACATAGAGTCAGCAGCACAAAGAAGACCAGAATTCTCACACAGAGCAGTTAAATGTACATGATACTGAGTTAAGGGTAGTCCCACCACCAAAACTGCCAACAATTTATCAGGAAAGCAATCTCAACACTCCTGCTAAAGGAAGAAGTATTCCATGAAACATGCAATATTTGAAATATCAAAGAGCCAAATAAAAGATGTAAATAAAAAATGCATTTGGTGGACTGACACAAAATTTAAGTTGCCTTCACCAGTGCAGAGAGGATGAAGGACTGGTTTGGGAGGACATGGTGATACTAGCACTTTGCTACGGTATGACTGCTGAGATTAGGCTTAAAATTACAAGTTTTAGGTAATGCAAGACAGATGTGTAGCCACGTGTTTTTATCCTTTGTGTTTTGGCTCCTCCCCAGGGCTCCTGTTCTCGCCAGCTCCCACCACAATTACCACTGAAGATCACTTCAGTTCCCGTCCCACTTTCCCCACTTCAAATGCAAGCTGGGCTTTCCCTGGTGAGAGTGGTCAGGAAGTAAAGTTCAGACTTATGCTATATATATATATCTATATGGGAACAGAGCAACATGCTAGGGCAGCAGGAGGGAATTACTTTTCCCCTTTATACTCCAGCTTTATGGCTCACAAGAGAAAAAACAAAACAACTCCAAGACAGAAAAGCATTCTTCCAGCTAAGCCCTTGATCACTACAGTTCCTAACCAATAACCTAGAGATACCTCTGGATTAAAGAAACCCCAACCCACTCTCATCTCCTGTTTCCAAAGTGCACCAACCATCTTTGCTGGGTGAGGAATAAGGTGGAAATCAAAACCGTCTTCCCACTCTTTCGACCACAAGACCTGACTCCAAGCACTCACTTAAAATATTTCAACAAGCCTGAAACCTGCTCAACAATGGCCTGAAAGCACAGAGAGACACTGTCAGTGCCCACAACCACTCTTTAGAGAGGTGTCAGTGGTCTCAGCCGCATTATTGTATCATTGATGTAATACTATGCTTCCTTTCTGGAAAACGTGGGCCTTCACAAGAGCCCTTTGGAGCACCATCATGTCAGAACCATGCTGATGTTATATGATACAGGAGCATTTTTAGAAGGCTGGTGTGGCAGACGTCATTTCTTAGTTTTGCATTGGAACTGAAAGTTAAGCAGGGTGAGTTTGGACACAGACCTGTGCAAAAATAAAGACAGCAGCAAATGTTGCCCATGTCATTTATTCTATAATGCCTGACCCTCTCTGCATGGTGAATACCTTCTGCTGCTCTGTTCAAATGCTCTTCTTATTTCTTCATCTTTTTATTTGGTAATTCAAGTGACTTTACAACCTGAAAGCGTCTGCTGTTTATAAAGTAATCCCAGATTTCAGGCTAAATTAATTAAGTCTCAGATATTATTATAGCATCATTGCCCTGGTTAAAGCATTGGCTTGTCTGCCAGGGTAAGGCAATTCCATCAGGCTGTTGTTCCAGTCTGGATCTTACCATTATTCTTAGGCTGCACCAGGGGAAGTTTAGGTTAGATGTCAGAAAAAAAAAATCACAGAAAGAGTGATGGGGCACTGGAATGGGCTGCCCAGGGAGGTGGTGGAGCCACTGTCCCTGGACACGTTTAAAAAAAGACTGGATGTGACACTCAGTGCCATGGTTTAGTTGATGAGGAGGTGTTAGCTCACAGGTTGGACTCGATGATCCCAAAGGTCTTCTCCAACACAGTTCATTTTGTGATCTTGTTGGAGACTGGCATGTCTTGCCATCACCATCCAACTTTCAAGTAAAGTGCAGGAAAGGAGACCAAAACCAAGAAAAAAATCACACAAAATCAGTTTCTCAGTGGCTCTTAATTATGACCTTCACCAATAGGTTAATTATTTTATAATTAAGAGAAGAATGTAAGTAAACATAAATATGACATTTGTATTTTTCAGTCTGGGCACAAGAACCTTGCTGACTTACCGAGATGAAAAAGGTGCAGGAGAAGAAAAGAAATAGGAGGAAGTAGGGTAATTATCAGAGGAGGTTTTACTTAAGAAAAATAATAAATACCTACTTATCCTTTTAGCTCTTTGACAGACTTCTTGATTTTTGTGTATTTTTGTCCCTTTTCCATATAATTTGCAGGGTTCCAAGCAAAGGAAGGCTGAACTTGAAGTAGCATGTTCTGGCAAAAAGCTTGGAAATCCTGCATGAGAAACTCCTCAGATTGAAGATGTCATAACAATTCCTCAGACCAGTCCTATCTACATGGTCATACCATGGCTATGGACAAACACCTGTGCAGGTCACAAGAAAATCCCCATGCCATCATGATGATCTAAGCATATTTGCCAATCTGTGCAAGTGGACTCACAAATTCTAATTGAAGTAACAACCACAGCAGCTTGGCCAAAGAGATTCCAATTGGTAAAAATACTCAAAGATTGGGGCAGCTGCATTTCAGTACTGTTATGGATACCTTCATTTTACATCTTCTTTTATGTCTCCTTGTACGTTTTTCTTTCCAAACTACCCAATCTCAGGGATCAAAATTCTGCCCACAACGTTCTTCTGCTTAACACAACAAAGCCCATCAAACACAGACTTTTGTATGATCAAATTATGGAAATAAAAGAGTATTTCTTGAACAAACCATCAGGCTATATCTTCACAAGTATCTTCCTTAGCAGCTATGTTTCTGGCAATTAACAGATTAATTGTGAGGGCAAGCAAATAAAAATGAATACAATACTTTTATAAAAAGAACTATCTTCACAAGACACAGAGAGATCATGATAGTAATTTAAATGATTACATGCATTTTCTCAACACTAAAAGCAACTCCTTTGGAAATGAATACATCTGAAACATTCAAAAACTCTTAATGGAAGTCATGCAGAAGTGCTATTTTTCTATTTCCTGTAGTACTTAAAAGCCTATTTTACTCTCCTGTTCTTTCAATCTGTTTATATATTGTAATGAGAAACAGACCTTTTTTAAACCATGCTATTGCAAGAAAAATACCATTTTTGCCAAGAAAAATGCAGCTCTCCCCACCACAGGAAACAACGAATCTACACAAACTTCAACACATTTAAGTAAAATAACAACTCAGTATTTCATTAACAGCTATGGCTTCAGAACAAGCCTCAGCTGTAAAGTCTCTGTTAGAGTGTTTATATCTTTTGTGTGAATTCAACTAAATAGAATGGCTTTGCTCTGTACTGTTCTTCACTTCTCCATCTCTATTTATTACACTCAAGAGCAGTTAAGTGAAGGCAAGATCTAACAGGCTCAAAGCTATTTGATTTCTCTTAATAAAGAGCACCAAGTACTCAGTGCTTTATGTAAACTGATATATTACTTACTTAATGCACAGTTATAAAGATTTGCTAAAGTGCCTTAATATGTAGAGGACTATAGTCAATTGCATTTGAAGTAACTGTCATCAGCTTATAAAGTAATTATCTAAAGACAAACACAATCCGAAATTCAGATTTGAATCTTCTGTTGGTTCTCACTTCAATAAGCTGAAAAGTTGAATGTTTAGCTATTTGACCCCGGTTCTTCTAATTCTGCTTCTCGGTTTTCTTCTGCAGATGTACCTCTGTTATTTTTGTTTCACAATAATGTACCCTAGGAAATGATCTTTCATCCCAATGAGTTGCTACATAACCTCAGAACTTGCCTGTCATACCTCTGGTCTTGAACTCTGTGATTCCCTCGTGTTGATTATTTCTTTTCCACACAGATTAGCAAGGCCATAGGCATTGCAGCAGTGGTGCATCGCTGTCGTCGAAGATCATTAGATATTAGATCAACAGCAATTTTCTTCTAACACATTGCAATTTTTTTTAACAACTCAAAACATCCAATTACATAACAGACAGCTTGGCTGTATTTCAAATTAGCACAGATGCTAAAGCCAGGAAATGTAATTCTCAGGATATCAGAACAAAAGGTTCAAAGTAAAAAAGAATTCTTATATACCATAAGATTATCAGGACTAGACTGTCACACTGTGACCTTCCTGGCGTCTAGCTAATCTGACAATATTTGGCAGAGCATTGTTTCAAATCAATAACTAATTAACAAAGTACAAAAGAAGTTGTACTGTTTTTGAGCCTCCTTGTTAAAAATGGCTTTTGGTTGCACATGGGCAGAAAGGTCACTTTTATGACATCTTCAGGAGTCTTTCAACACCTTTCCACTGTCAGATTAAATTACTTTTAGCAATTAATTGTCATAAATTAAAACAGAAGCACATTTGTTACAGCAGGTTGTCGTAATGACATAGTGAACAGTTGTTTTGATATGAATTTTTTCCACCAACCGTCTATCATATCCTAATTTTTTTGGTTGACCTAACTGGAAAATTGGGAGCAATCTTGTAACTCAGGCTGCATAGGCCAAACATTGGGTGTCTTACCGAGATTACAGACTGAACAACAACAGAACAGAAATTCCACTGAAGATCCTGAGTATATGTATCTTATATAAAATATGTACTCCATGTCTGAGCTGCTGTGGAGGGGTAAGAAAAATAAACCCTCAAAAAATCTCAGGGATGTCACTTTTGTTACTGTTAAAAATGGTCCTTGATGCTGTGTTAATCCATTATTAGAGAACACCATTTGTTTGATGTATTTTAAGACAAAGATTAAGTGGATTGAACATCGGCAGCCTTTCTCCATTCAAACCATTACTTAGTTTCGGAGACATGAATTTTATTGTGATTTAATGAAAAAATTTTCTGTTCTTTTAGTTTCTTTTGTTGAACTTCTCTGTATCACAATGCACATGTATTGTTCATCTTACAGATTCGTCTTTTAACATTTACCATCTCAAGTCTGAGTTTGCTAAAAACTGTTGCATTAGGATGAAAACAGACAACAATCCTAACAGAAGTTCCCTGCATAAACAGGAAAAGAGAAGCAGGACAGACTCCATCCTACGCCACAGAAGAAAAAGACTGGGCAAAAGAATGGACCTGTGCAACTGCAGGATCTCTCCTCAGCAGAAAAGCTGCAACCCCAGGAAGTCTCTGGGTAACTTGTCTCTAGTCCTGGTTGTCCTGCAGGAACTGATTAAAGCAGATCTTCAGGCTAACTGAGATTCTGGAAGAGCTCTGAGAGCTTCTAAAATGAGCAGCAGAACACTGTTTATTTAACAACCTGTGTTACAGGTATTTCCCTTTTTTTTTTTTGTTAGCTCTGTAAGAGCAAAAGCTTCTACACTAACATATTCTAAACCTTAAATCTCATTTAGCAATAAAAGATGAAAATGAGTGGTAAGAACTCACAGCTGCCAGGTACCAGACATCTGGGAAATCCTGAATACTGTGATCCTGTTCAGTGTATCCTAGTACAATGACCAACTACCCAAACTGACTCTACAAAGCAGCATGGACTTGTTTGGATGGGGCAGCATCCACACAAAACTGGACAAAAGTTTCTTAAATAATTTGTAACTCTTCATGAACATGGGCACAGGTATAAGAGATGAAGAGAAGCAGGGTTTCTGTGCAGGGGTTTCAAGGCAAACTGTAGGTAATGCACTGGCCTGCTGCTAAGATTTGGGTCTCACCTTAAAAATAGCAGTCTAGACAAAGTCTTCTAAGAAGTAGTTATGCACAGGCTTAATTAAACCACTGTTTAATGCTTTAACAAAGTATAGCCTTTTTAATTCTGTCACATCTATCAACTCCTAAACACACACTTAGCAAATAATCAATTTAAATGTCACAGAGTGTTTTTACTCTTTCTGAGAAAAACTCAAGAACTGCTTTACAGTTTAAAATGAAATCTTGTGGACTCAAATTAACAATGTAGACAAAATCCTGATGAAGATATAACAAAGAAGAGGAAGTAGGAAGGATGTGGGCAGTACTTGTATCCTTTCCATTATTCCAGAATGGTCATGCTAATAACATCTGGACAACATCTGTGAAAAAAATCCTGCTGCTATTCTGCTTGAAGGTCCTTCAGCAAATTCAAGATAATGTTCTGTCTAGGGAAAATTCTTGATCTCTGAAGAAATCATGAATATTTGCTCAACACCCCAGTGTTAAAAATGTCAAGAAATATCAGTGCCTGTCTGTAGGGGTTTGTATCTTTCAAGCTGCATTTCTATAGCAGTACTTGTGCAAGATCCCATTGTTTTCACTATGCTGATAGCTCAGTAAGCCCCCTGGTCTAAATCACCTGCATCTCTTCTTGTGGATGGCCAGCCACAACCTCATTAGTGCTAAATGACCTGAGATAGTAAAATCTTCCTCTCTTCACAATGCCCACAAAGTCTACCCATAGATCAAATACTTCTTTGAGAGCTGAGGTGAAACTTAGCAATGTCAAAACACTGAACTACATCAGCTGGACAGAATCTCTGAGGGTCACCTAGGCCATTTCTACACTCAAAGCACTTTCAGTCAGGACTGGTCACAACTGCTGTACCTCACGCTTTCCAACAAGCAAGAAAGAGGGAGCTCTGTAGTTCTAGTGTCACAGAAGTGTAGAAACACACATTGTGAAAGCTCCCCTAACTTTGATTCAAAGGCACTTGAGGAAGAGTGACATTGCATTCACTCCAGAGAAGTCCTGAAGACGACTACAGCACTTCAGACATGAAATAATTTATGTTACTTCCATGCAACAACATTTTCTTTCCAACTTTTGTATGCTCTGTGGACCCACAATACAACTGAGGCAGTGGTCATTTTTTGCCATCTGTCTTTGCTGGTCTAGCACAGCTGAACTCTGCCTGGTCACCTTACCTTTGGGTAGAAACACTTTATTCATGGTGTTGTTAGAAAATGATGTCATGGTTACCTACCACCATCATAACAGAATAGCAACAGTATCTTGACTTCTGCTCTAGTGATGACACTGTTTGGTGCCTAATTAGAGAAAAATCAATTTACTTGTCAGCCAAACTCTGTAAATCAGCTAGAGTAGTTCAAAACACAAAGGGAAAGGAAATGGTAAAAGAACATAACGAGCTAACAGCAAACAGCAGCAGAAAGGTATTTGAGACAAGTGGTCTCCATGATCAAATCAAATGCTGTTATTTTAAGATCTATCACAGCCATAACTCATTCGCTCACTCAAGGCAATGCAGTCAGAGCAGCATACAGCATCTGAAACCTTGACATAATCCACTGAGGAGAACTTCACACGAAATCTTCACTGGTAAGGAATTTGAAGATAATCAACAGTCATTAAATGTAAGCTTACCTTTTTTTGGCAACCAGTGCAAGGGACACGTGATAACACAATCCTGTCATCAAATGTGTTTGTTCATTTTTCAAACAGGAAAAGTGGAGTAACTAGCGAAGTAGAGAGGCGACTTACAGAGTGGAATGTGTGAGGGCAGTGACGTATCGAAGGGTAAGGCCACAAAATTAATTGCAGAACCTAGAAATCTTTCAAAATTACTTAGGCAGCCTAAGCTTTGCTAAGTTTCTTCATTATTTTATTTGATAACTTCAAAAGAATTCCTCAGCAAAACAGATCCCCAAAGAAATAAATATCTGTCATCAGAACATCTACATGCAATTAAAGCTTCTCTTTTCCCAGGTTAAGAAGAGAGTGGTTGTGACACAGTTAAGTGATAATTGCCCACTTTTATAGGACATAGGCTGAACTGGCAAGATCCATGAAATCAGCTTATTCAGTAACACAGCAGGTGGAAAAGATAGGAGATAGGGATGAAGAAACATCCTGGAAGGAAATACCAGTCCAAGAGAACAAACACACTGCAGATGCATATGAAGTATCAGCTGTATAGCCTGAACTAAATATATTTTAAATTCTCTGCTGTACTAGACAGATGGATAAACTGATTAAATCTTTGCTTTTGAGAAAAAGAAAATTTTCCAGTCTCACGTATTCTACATCTGTCATAGCCCACATTATGTCAGAGGTCACCTTATGCAGTCTACAGGATGCCAAACATGCAAGAATGTGAGTAGCTTTTGTACGCTTTGGGGTAGGAAGTGCCTGTATGCATACACTTGCACATGTACTTGCATGATACTGCTAGAAGTACCAGACAAGAAGTTCTCAAATTGCTGCTTAAGAGCCCAGAAAATCTTTGGTCTCAACACACACAACTCTTCTAAATTCTAAAGACACATAAATCTCACTCTATTTAGTAGTTTCTCTCCAAGCAGTGCCATCTATTGGGAAAACAAACAAAAGTTCAAGTCTTGAAAATATAGAAAATATACCTCACTGGGTATCGACAAATTCATTCCTGCCAAGCACTGATCAAAAAAGACAGAGAAAGAGAAAGAGAATCAACTGTTAAACAACAAAAGTGTAGAACAATGTGTCTGAACAGCATGCAGCCCATTCAGGCGAGAAAACCTGCTACCAACACCACTGACCAAAAAAGACAAAAGCATTTTTTATCAGTTTAGAATCCAGAGATTGAGATAAAACAAGGATTCAGCTGAGAGAGGAACGGGAAGATTTCTCAAAATGTAGATGAGTTAATGGCTGGAGATAATCGTAAAACAGGCTACTTTAGGAAAAACTTCTGCCTGTACACTATGGAAATAAAGTTAACAGCTCTGAAGTTGGTAAAATCTAGTTCTTAGGGAGTGCTGATCAGATATGGAGTTCACTAATGCATAACAAAAACAAGAGGACAGCTCTCCTAAGAACTCACAATAAGGCATATTTCTTTGCCTGCAGAGTGATGACAACAAGCTGATTAAAAGATCAGCCTTGTTCTTCAATATATAAATAATTCAAAATAACATCACACAGTACATAAATTCACAAAAAGTAAGGGGTTTAGTTAGTAAAATCCTTAACTTGTAAAGATTTTAAAATTAAAATAATTAATTGCTACAATACTTAATTTTTCAAATTTCAGCCACGTATGAATTGCAAGGTAGAACTGACATTTCTTCCTGGGCAGCTTATTCCACATTATTCCATGCCTCTGTTTGCTCCACTATTTCTAGCCCCTTTGGCAGCTGTCACTGCTGCAGGCAGCCAAGCAGCCTACATAGGAACCACCAGATTTATCTTAATCCCAAAAGCTAGTTTGTTTTCTTTTTTTTTCCCCTTCACATTTTTTCCTGAATTTACACTTTGTTTTCTGTAACAGATGAGGTAAAAACATCCTTGAACTTACTGTGCATCCTGTACCCCAGTTCTCAATGCTGACATTCAGTTCCTAGACTCCACAAATGTTTTTTTGACCTTCATGCACTGCAGTACAGCCCTCATGTACTTCTATCCAAAACACATAAATATTTCTAGAGAAATTTGGTGGGGTGGTATGTCTCCACAGAAAAGAGTTATTTTGCAATTATGCCAAGATAGCTACAAATATTTACCTCAGAAATTAATTTTTATGATCTCTCAGTATATCAAGGGTCTTACAGCTGACTGGTCCCCAAGGGAAAAGAAAAAAATGTGAAGAACTTTTAAAGTTTTGCAAAAAGGTGTACGTTGCCACTCGAGCCTCTGCTAAATTCTTCCTGCCAATTTTCCCAAACACATTGAAATCCAGTATCAAGACATGCAACTGGTGTGCAGCAGGCTAGAGAATGTTATCCTCATTTCTGGATATCAGCTAAAATCCTTTCATTCTGTTAGATAAATGATAAAGAATACCTGCAGAGAGCAATCTGCACTGGACCAGAAGACCTACAAGGTCTTTGTACTCCTTCACTGCAGCCCGTCTACAATCAAAACGAGGCAATATTGGAGTACAAGATGTTTGAATGATTTTATTCACTTTTGCCTTCAACAAGTACGTCTGCATTCTGCTGAGCCAGTTTTCTTCACCATTACCTCACGAACTGGCTAGGTTTATGAGCCTGAATCCCATCTGAAAGGAAGGAGGACTCCTTTGACGTGTGAGCGAGAGTCTTTTTTAGCACCATGGGAGCACCATACAGCTCATGGTGGGAGGAGAGATGCAAGCTGGTTCCTTCTTTCGGAAACTTACATGGCTTGCCTCACATTTTAGAAGCTGGACCTAACAATGGACACTTTATTGGCATCATGTAATGATTGTCTGAAAGACACCAAAGCTACATGGTCCCAATTTATTCCTTTTCTTTGATGAAACCATGCTTGTGAAATGCAGAACAAAGAGAGGGTACAGCAGAGAGAAGAGCCAATGGTTTTCTTCAGGAGATACAGAATTTCCCTTCAGTGATTACCTGTGTCTCTGATTTCTGAATTGCTCAAGGAAAAGAAGATAAATAAAACTTTTCCAGATTATCAGATACAAAACTTATTGTAGGAAATCTTTGTAATGTCAAGATTTTAAAAATATCTACGTTAGCTACTCATGCTTAATAGCCTATGCATAAATTACTGAATACTACTTTAAACTCTCCATAGTTTAGCCATTTAATGTAAAATGCCTGTTCACTGTAGTATCTATAGAATGAACCATGACATATATATATTTTTCCTGATTTACAGAAACTATAGGAACTTAAAGCTTATTTGACCTTTTAGGAATGATGCGGAAGCCCAACTGTAGGCGCTAAGTGTCATGGTAGATGTTTAATTTCCAACTACTGGCCCAGGGTGGTGAAGATCTCCGGTGGCACAGGTTCTGAAGACCAGATCTCTCCAGGTGTTCCTGGCGCACTCAGAATGTCACTGCATGTTTATGTTCCAGCACCTGAACTGCAGTGTCTTCTCAGCTCTGAATGCCCAGTGCCCAGCCCCAACATGGGGCAAGAACAACGTCACCATGGCAGTTTCTAGGCAGTTCTCATGAGCTTTTTACTATCAGCATGATTTTGTAGTTGCTTACAAGCGAAGGAGATTTCTTAAGAACACAAAGAACTAGTAGGCTTTAAAAGTGGGCAGAGTAACAAAACAGGCGTTGTTTGTTGTAGAAGGGAAAATAAAACATGAGCATGAGACTCGAGAGGTTGAAGTCCTGATGCCTACGTCTGCCACAGACATTCTCTGCGCTGAACACGTCCTTTACCTCTCAGGAGCTGTTTGCCTAGAGCTTGTCATTTTGTCTCCTCGGGTGGAATAAAGGGCTTACTATCTTTGTCTCAGCAGCAGGCTAACGTAGTCACACAGGCTTTGGACAAGAGCAGGCGTGCACCTTGCCAAATCAGAGGATAGGTCATTGGCCCAGAGATGGCCACGGGTGAAAGTGGCAGCTGGTGGGACTGCAGCTATTTCGGGAAATGGCTCAATCTTCAATGTGAAAGAAATCCATGGCACTGAAAGGTCATACCACACAAGCAGACACTCTGCTGTGACCTTCAGTCAGGCTACGCTTCGTGTCACCACACTGAACAATGAGAGGAAATGGCATAACTGTGCTTGCACGCTTGCCAGGACTTCCTGTATGCCAGCAGTCATTGCTTACTTAACTGTGTATTAACACAACTGCCTTTTTCCTAAATACTGGCACAAATCATCCAGATGTATCCATTTTTAGTCAAACAAATTAACTGGTTGCACATGATCTTTTCCTGTTTAATCTCTCACAGAAGATAGGAGAAATTATTTATGAAAAGTATGTTACAACTAAAATTAATTTCATTAATATGCTGTTAATAGAAATAGCTGTTATAGATTGTGCTATAGTAAAAATAATATTTGCAATAAGAATTATTCAAGCAGATAAGCTCAGTGGGGAAAAAAAAGGACAAAATTCCTAGCACACAGGCTTTGGAAGGGCTTATCCCTTTTGTCCACAAAACCTGACCCCATTAGCTAGTCTGATAAAAGTGATCCTTCCTACTTCTTCCTTGGCTGCCTCTTTGATATCCTTCAACTGTTGGGGAAACAATATTATTGCAAATTTGTATTGCTATAAAATTACACAATTTATATTTTCTCTTTATCAACATTTCAGAATCGACTCAGTTTACTTGTTTAAGTGGTGAATGCAGTTTAGAAGGGGGAAAATACTAATTTACATTTTTAAGTATCTTCTAACATAGCAAAGGCACTGTCAGTGTGAAAATCTTTAGGGAATGGGAGATGGCTGAGAATGGAAGTAATGATCATGTCACATTTAAGCCTGTATGATCTGTTTCCACAGAAAAAGGTTAGAGACCAACAAATTCTCAGTTTACTTCAATAACAAGTGAAGGTTGGCTAGGGTTTCTGGGGAGAAAGCATTAGCCCATATGTACAGAGCAGCCTCTGGTGGTCTAAGAAAAAATGGTAATATTTATAACGAAGGATAGAAATATGTTTTTAAAAAGGATGTATGTACATATTTAGCTATTTTACTCAATCCTCCATTCAACACATTAAAAACCAGATGCTTTTAAAATGATCTGTCAATATGCTTGTTAAAATCTGAACAGTAAGAGTATTAAAATTCATATGCATTCATTAGCACATTATATAAAAGTAAAATGCTTGTGTTTAATCATTCTATAAAAGTATTATAGTCAATGCTGATTATCAAAAAGTTTTTTTTCTTGGTTTGCATTGCTAAAATTGAAATCAAATTTACAAGAATGTTACAGAATTGATGACATTTTCTGTCTTCACTTGTAAATTCAGTTGGCAGATGTTTTCAAGAACAAAAAAATCTGTCTTATTACAAAACATATTAAGCAGGTTTTCCTGCCATAATGTTTGACATGATGTTTATTACCCAGACCAAATCAGTTCCTTTAAAAAGCCATAATGTATGCCAGAAAGTACATTATTTCATAGTTAAGGAAACTTCCAGCATGAAACAGTAAGTACTTTGATCTTTCAAAAACACTATGCTTAATGCACTACACACTGCCACAGTATTTTTTATTTATACTCATTTTGTACAAAAATACAGTGCAGTTTGATATTTTGTATTTTAAGACTTTTCTTTTACATATTCTTGAATACCCCAGCTACCTTTTCTCCTACGAAAATAAGGAAAATACTTAAAGATAATTACTAAGGAAGAGTTCTAATTGTCCAATTCTTGGCAAATCTAGCTGCACAAGTAGGAGCATCAACCAGACAGCTTCAATTTGTTCAAATGCCATTTCCTCATCACATCACAACAGATCTCAGTTACCCTATGAGAACATAACTGAGGATATTTATTCCTGCTGCTTAACAGTCTGAAACAATTTCTCCAGTGTATTTGATACAACCACATTTTCCTTCAATGTAAGATGAAGGTAAAGCCTTCCTGGGAGGAAATTTTTCGTCTAGTCTATCTGTACCAATTTTTCCTACTTAGCAAAGTTAACATAAGGCCTGCTCAGGTTTTTCAAAACTCTTTGATGAGATCATTACAAATCATATACCATCATCCTTAAATATCTCTGTTGAGTGAAAGCATGATTTATTTTAAGAGCCTAGTGAGTCAAATGTATGCTACACTATACAGCAAGTAAAGATTGTCTCTGAATTGCCCTTTGAGATCACCACAAACCAGCATCAACACTGCTCCCACAGCAGCCTGTGTTGGCAAGTCTCTGGGTGCAGGCAGAGAGCAATCCTATGGACTCAAGCACTGGAGGCAAGAAAATTGCAAATACAGCATTGCATCTGTTGCAACTCCCACAGACCTAACAGTTCTGACCAACAGAGTAAATGGAACCACAGTGATGGTCCAGTTCTGTTTCAGAAACTGGTAAGCAGGGAAATTGCACTGTTTTGTCCCACAATACACTAAAGCAGGTATGTTTTTCTTTCTGTTTCAAAAAATTATCTGTACTAGAGTCTACTAACAGAAATAACCCCAAAATCATTATTTCAGAATACAACACCAATTTCATCAGAAAACCCAATTTCAATCAATTGGCCTGGGGAAGGAGACCACCAATCACACTTTCACTAAAACTTAGACTACGTCTTTCCTTGATATGAGGAAAACCAAATAAAGCAAACATCAACAGTCATATTTAAGGCATGGAGCTGTGCAGAAAGGAAAATGTGATGGAGTTACATATTTTTTATTTCAGGGGGTCAAACCTCCTGAAGCCAAATTTCACGCCTCATCAGGCAAGAGTCATGAGAAGGTAGAATTGCTAAAAAGGTTGAAAAAAAGGTTCACTTTCAACAAGGGAACACTGAATCTGCATGCTGACTGCACTTCTTTTCAGACAATGCAGCAACATTGTCCACTAGATTCTCGTGGACCTTAAGACTGGTTGCCCCTCTTAAAAAGGAGGGTTTGGCTAGTGGGCTGAATAGCATCTCATAAAAAAGCAGCAAACAGAAAACACAGTACCTTGTTGGTGACTTTGAATATATATACCTGCATCCTTTGTTTCTCATACTCAAGTATTTATCAAAAGACACAGTAAATATTTATGGTATTAGTGACAATCTTGTATCCAAGTTACTAACCCTTTTAGCTACCCAGCACAGTTAGATTTCTTCTATGCAAAGTGTTATGCTAAAAAAAATTAATAGGGGCATATTAAAATTTAACATTCTAACATGTATTGTGCTGGATTTTTCTCTGTTTCCCACCAGAAAGGCATACATTTTTACTGTTTTACCTTCAGTGTGGAGTTTCTGACGTGTTTTACAGTTGAATGAAAACGCTAACTTTCATAATAAGGGGTTTTGAAATTGTATGACTCAGTCTGGAATGTATAATGCATAGCATGTATATGAAGCAGAATGTGCCAATGTGCAAATAATATTGTTTGTGCCCCCTGCAGAATTAGAAATCCTCGGGTAGCACTGTTATAATGATCCCATGCTGGTAGCATTACAGAGTGCAAAGGTTCACTGAGTCAGAAAAGGGCAAGGGACAGAGTTTCTTCATCATACCATTCTCATATTATTCTAGCCTAAATATTTATTAATATATTAGCAAGTTTCCTCTTTTATCTGCCTTTACAAGTTCAGCTCAAACACAATGGATGGCTGCTAATATAAAAACAATACATTACAGGATAAATTTGCTACCACACAAGATGAACACTGGCATTTTCCACAATACATTATTAATTTGGCAGGTGATAAAAAACTATCAGGCTATAACTACTGCCTCCCTGATATAATACAATATAATACAATAAATTCATACATGACATGTGAAGCTAGTATATTTCCTAAGCTTCACTACAAAGTTTTTCTTATGAACACCTCTGTTTATAAAATCGTTTTTACTAAGTCTTTCTTTAATCATTTCTTTCTTGATAACACCAGTGAGTTCCTCTGGGGTTTGTTTGAAGTTTCCCTTTGAAATTAAAATAAATGTTTTGTAACACTTCCAAAACATCACAATCAATAAATTACCAAAAATATCAATAGAATAAAGAGCCAGGAATTCTGTATAAACTCTTGAATGTCATCTCAGTAATGTATTTGTTGTTAACAAAGTATGCTATTTATTAGCCAATAGAGGCAGTAAACATATGTATACATCAATAAAGAAGGGCAAACAAAACCAAAAGAAACTTACTCTAATATAGATCTGCATAGTTTCCTTTTCTTTTTGTGGATTTCGATACTTTTCGTAGAAGTCACGTCGCTTCTTTGTCTCCTTCTGGATTTTATCTTTTCTTTCCCTCTTTTCTGCAGGTTCTTCTGAGATATCAGAAGACAGCTGTATTTGGGCTTTTGTCTTCTCAACTTCAATATAGTTCTCATTGGGATTCAGAACTATTACTCCATAGCCTTCCTGTTTTAGAAGAGAGGCACACACACAAACAAGAAGAAATGTGAAAAGGGAGATTTAATGCTTAAAAATGCTTTGCATTTACTTTAATGCTCTTTAGAACTTTTTTATTTATTTCAGAAACCTCACACATCATTTATAGAAGGGTTTTTAAAAATATTCTGTCATTAAAGGGATATTGATGTGTGAATATGTATCTGTGCATGTACTTAAGCTCATACACATCCCTCAGCGTCAGAAAAGTTGCCTGTTTTACCTTTAAAATAATTTATAATGTTGTTTTATTCATAAGCACTTTATATGACTTTTTCAGAAAACAATACCGGAACTAAAAGCACAATGTTGCTTTAAGAACTCTACCTAATAATGAATAAAAAGCTTTATGCCCAGCCAGTAAAAACCTTTAAAAGAAAAAGGATTGAGAGTTTTTATACACAAAGGTAGATACATTAAAGAAAGCATGTGAAAATTATTCACCACATTTTAAAATAGTAAAACCTTTTGTCTAGCTGACAATAAGCATACCATGCAGAGGCAAATAGCAGCAGTAACAATGAATCAATACCAAAACTGATTCAGTGGTATTGCTTACAAGTCAACTCTTTATGGTAGGTCTGACTTTTTAGTGCATCTTTAAATCTGCTGTGAAAGTTCACTGGGATTATGCTGTATATTCAACAAATCCAGAGCGAATTTGTGACCTTGTAGGATGCTTATGAGTATATAAGGTATATTTTTGTGCCACAGAAAATGAGCTGGTTGAAAAAATATGAATTTATGAATGAGAAATAAATCTTGAATAAATCAGCCAATCAAATTTTATGATTTTTAAATGATGGAAAAATCACACAAAAATCATAATATTTGTGGAAGATATAATTGCAAATGAAAGGAAAAAAGAGAAGCACGTGCATTTAACAGATGTGTTCTTAAAGTTGACAGGGGTTCCCAGTCAAAATCAAGCTATCCTTTAGAAGTAAATTTTAGTAAAGACTTACTTTTTGGAAACATCTATATTAATGGTCTAATGGAACAGCTTTATTCCAGCTTTTCACTTGGTGCTTCATTCTGCACTCAGTCCAGGCATGAGGATCAAAAGAGGTCCCCCATACCTAGCTGCCCAGAGCAAACCAACTCCACCCCAACAAAAGATACTTTATTTGGGCTTGCTTTATTCTAATCTGTAGAGCCATTCACAAACCTTGTAGTTCATTGTGGGCACTGTCAGGTAGACAGATTGTCACTCAGTGATTTTCTACAGTTGGACACACTCGACTAGTTATCAAAATCACATCTGAAGGGAGTTCCTACCCCTCGTCCTTGTGCCCTTCTCAAACGTCTGCGGTAGCTTCTCCTCCCACCAAAAACCAAGTTAAAGGGCACAGTTGCACTCTGCTAAACAGGGTGAAATAGAGGCATTCAGGATACTACCTCTGGCATAAGTGACGCAGTCAAAAAAGATCACAATAGGCCAAAGAGAAAATTGTCTCTTTGTTAGATGCAGCACCATAACGGCTCTCCTGTCACATGATCCCCCTGCCCTGCCTGCCATGAATTCAACTGGGATAAATATAAACTAACAGGCAAATATATAAATAAACAGCAGGGAAAGAGCAAAAGAAAACATAAAATGAAAGACAAATTTTAAAATCTATCCACACCATGCTTTGGCCGTATTACTGCACAATGCTGTACTATGAACACATGAACTTTCCAGCTTAGGAAAACTCTGATGACCGAAATTCATCATGGAGAAGAACAAAGCTTACAAACATTCATAAATTGTACGTCTCAGATGAAAGGACAGTTTTTGAGCTTGCAACTGCCAGTTTTTGCAGTACTTGGCAGGCTGGTAGTTTTGGAGCTCTTCATCTTCTTGACCTGCTTGTTTTGAGCAGAGACATTCTGTGTATTGATTTGTTTTGCTTTCTATACAATGTGAAATCCAAAATTCATGTGTTTATTACGGGTCTACAAGTGTTACAGGGATTTGAAACTCTGTCCACTTTAACCTGATCACCAAACAGATCATCAAAGAAGTGGAATTTGTCTAAGTTATTGATCATGTAACTTAAAATTACACGGCTCATTTGTCCCATTTTTTGAGGACACAATGTCAATTTTTCCCACAGATATCAACAGGTGAAATATGATTCTAATTTCAAATTCACTGTTTTATAAATCAATTAAAGGATTTTTATCAAATATATTTTAAGCACTGTACCATGACTCCCTTTCTATTTTTTTACAATTTCTACCAGAAAGCAGGCCTTTCCTGTCTGCAGAATTAAAATAATTAAGTTATAACTGAGCTAAGAATTTTTTCCCCCTTAATTATGGGAAAGCCTAAGTCTTTCTCTTTGGAAAGTAGTCTTTTTAGACTATTTTGCTTACATGATATGGTGTATCTCCCTTTCCCTTGAACTTCTGCATCCTAAATTTCAAGATGAAAACAATGGTACCAGAAAGAAGATTTGTGTGTAACATATAAAAATCGACATGGAAAAAAAAAATGACTGGTAATATATACCCAATTACAACCTCTCTCATTCAGCCTTTATCTGAACACTTGCTACTGAACAGGAATACTCTGATCTAAATAACATCAGTGTAAACAATGTGGCTTTTAACTTCAATTAATTTTTTTAACTGTAATTTATTTGGCCATAGCTGCACTGTTGAAGTTTAATGCAATTAAAAAATGAAAAAAAAAAAAGTAGAGCTCTAATGCAGTGAATTTCAGAGGAGTGCAAGTCAATGCAAAACTCGGAACATGAGACCACTAACACCTCAAAAAAAGGCCTTTAGCAAACTTTAATAACAGATGAGATATAGTCTTTGGCATAACCGTTAACATAGGCAAAAATCATATCCATTAAAATCATCCTTTAAAATGAAAGCCATGTTCATAAACCCCTTTTTGTATGCAGGACTGTAGTAATCTTTTTTCACCATATACAGTATCTGTATGCTGGAAAGTATTAAATGTGCCATTACTATGCATTACTTTGCTATTTGCTATTTGTTAACTTGGTGCTAATCCAGCTACACTAAACAAATCGATGTCATTAAAAATACCAATTTCAGATGAGGTTATTATTAAAACATAGTGACCTGTGACTTCAGGAAGTACCAGTCATGTAGGAGGGTTTCCAAATCTTCCCACCCTCAGTGGTATTAGGTGGTATGCAAACATTAGGTATGTTTTCAATGTAATAGTTTTCTCCTGTGTGTCCAGTGTACACAGAAAGAGAAACCACTCTCTAAAAAGTTTTTTCATGGTAAAATGCTGAGCTTTAAGGACAACTACCCCCCCCACCCCCATCAATCTTCAGCCATCAGTGTACCTGTGATAAGACCTTATAATTAGGACAGACACTGACAAATAGTACTCCCAGCCTCTAATCTACAAAATTACAGTTTCTCTCGCAGACTAAAGCACCCAATTAACATCTCTTCCCCTCACGTGATAATGCTTCAAGGTAAGTAAAATTCAGTCTACACTAACTCCTACCATTCTCCAGGTTGCTGCTTCTGGAGGTAGAGGATTGTGATGACAAAATGAAAAGCAGGCTTTCAAAGTCAAGAGTTGGAAAGAATAATGAATCTCTGTTACAATACCTTTACTACTAAGTCGGAACAATGTAGAAGGGCCTTTTCCATTATAACACATGAGCCAGAAATGGGGCAGTACTTTCTGCCTCTTGCTGGAAGTTTGAGGGTAAGGTTAAAAAAAAGAACCTCAGAGCATCTGAGGTAAATTCCAAATCCTTTGAAATTTCCCCTGCCTGGCACATGAATACTGAGCTGAGACCATTCAGATCTGCGTATTAATCCACCAGGGTGGGACACCGTATGTGACAAGAGAGGTCAGAGCTGCAGAGGTATTTTTGAGCTATGTAACTATCTTTTTGGACTGTGAGCGAGGACCTGAAAGAGATCATTCTCCTATGCTTGATCAACCTGAATTTTCAAGTCCAGGTTTCTATTTGGATGTTGGCAGCAAGACCAGAATTAATTCCTTGGGGAAACGCAACTCAAAGCTCACTGCTCTTAAACCTGCCTGTGGTTAAAACAGACACAGCAATGTCCATTCATCTTTCTGAAGGAATTATGCTCTGTTCGTTTCCCATCTTTACTGCAAGAAGGGTACATCCATGTCACTATTGCGACACTGTAGGTGCAACAGCAGGATGAGGTCATGACAACCAATCAGAAGTCACTAGTGAAGCGTTAAAGTAAACATAGCTGTTGGAGATGCAGCTCAGCTTGAAAAATGCCCCCTCCATTATTTGAACAATTTTCTCAAGACGTGACCTGTGACTGAAACGCCTGAAATGTCAGTTGATTCCGCTTTCTGTTTCCAGCCAACGTACATTTTGGCAACTGCACCCTGCTAACACTGCGATATTTCCCTTCCAGATATACCTCAGCTGCCTGAATTCTAGCACTGTGTCCAAGTGTGTAAAAATGCCATGCTTCTGCCAAACACACTTTGTCCAACTAAGTTCCAAACTTCAAACAGCTCATCAGGTTAGGCAGGAAAAGAAAACGTGCCACAAAAAGATTTTAGAGGACCACCTGTTGTCTATTATTTTTACATAGCACTTACTCATAAATCATAACACAGGGTAATTAATCAAGCTGTCAAAGAGAAGGTCAAAGGTTATGTGGGCGAGTCAGAAGGTCACGCATGGGCTGATAGAGGTCAGGGTCACACTGCATTCCTCATTATCAAGTTGGGATGAGAGACGGCCCAAGCAAACAAAAGTGAAAGCAGATGGAGAACTAAATGGATAAAAAAGAGGAGAAAATTTCACAAACAAAAAGAAAAGTGGAAGAATGTGAGTTACCTTCAAACAAGCAGGAAAACAGAGCTGAAATACACTGAGATGTTCTCAAAAGACTGCACACGATACAAAGAAACTACAGTTTGATTATTTAAATACACTTACTATAACCTTCCATCCAATTTTTTTGCAAATATTAAGCGATGCCACAAAATGCATGTGGTAGTTTTACTTCCATTTCACATCTGAAGTCAGTATTTTGAAGGTGAATTAAACAAAAGAAACTTATTATTGAGATAATGCAGATGGATATGTGAAATTGCTTCCAAATGCTTAAGTTTATTCTTGTTTACAGCTACAACCCATAGATGTTCAATAAAGAAGTTACTGAACATCTATTGTTTGAACAATGTATAAAGAACCATACCTTCATATACACGAATCTTTAAATACACACAGCATCATAAAAGTCTTCCTAGATGACACAGCAGTTATAAAATATTCCATCATTACACTGACCTGAATTAGATGCAGAATACTGTACAAAATTAGCTGTCACCCTTTCCTCAAAATCTTTGTTAATCTCATTTTGAATGTTTGCAGCTTTATCAACACATGCATCAATGTCAGCTCCTTGGTTACTGAACCGCTGTACTTGGAAGAAGATATAATTAAAATGTTTTGGCACAAAAAAGGTGAAATTGTATCTTCTCCTGGTCCCTGAGGAGTCTGTAAAACATGTAGGATATATTGACAAACATACACCCTTGTCTAGAGCCCTGACATCCCAGGTCACCCAGCTGCTATTTATTTCAAAACATTCACTTTACACTTAGCCAAACTGCCACCTGCTGTGTAACTAACTTTTAATGGATATTAGAGCTATAGAAACAATAAACTCTTCATTTCCTTTCTGTTACTGCCTTCTAATTCATCACTGCATTACATCCAAATCCATTTGCATGCAGAACTGCGTTCATCTTATTTCACAATCTCTATGCTGGAAATTATTAATTATGCCATGACTATGTCTTATTTTACTATTTGTTAATTTGGTGCTAGTGCAGCTATACTAAACAAATCAATGTTCAAGGCTACAAAAACCTACCAAAAAAGCTGTTCCCACATTTTGGGTTTACTGTTGAAAAGTTTTGAAAAGAATTAATGTTTTACATCTCTCTATAATTAGCAACCCAAATATGTCTATGTGTTAGATCTGCAACCCTGTTTTATGCTGTTTGTTCGCAAGGTCAAAACTGAATAAAAACATCCATGAATTAAAAGGATTTTTACATCCTCAGTTGTTTACTGCATTTTTTGTAGGGAACTTCCATGCCTTTACCAGCACCAGCTTCACTAGGATTTGCAGCAGAAAATTATTTCTCATGGCAAGTGAGACACAGGAAACTATGCTATAGCACTAATTTAATTCTGTGAATTAACAGAAAGAACTCTGTTCAACTACTGCTTCAAACATTGTTTAATAAATATCAGACCGACCACCTCTCCCTGATGTGGGATTTAGGCTATTTGGAGGACTTGTTGGAGACTGAATGGAAGTGAATCCACCCAGCCATGCAGGCAGGATACTGGGCTGCAAATAATCTGTCCATAACAAGTGCCCAGGCTGTAAAACCAGCTTCTGCTTTTCTTCACTAAGTGCAAACAGCTTTGGGGTCCATATAACCTGTGACAGAATAAACCCACCAGTTTGTCCTCAAGATAACCTATAAGAATCCCTTCTGTAATTAAAGCCCGTACGCCAAAAGTTCATCCTCTCCTCTACTGCCTTAAAAAACTATTTTAACCTCTTTTCCAACAAAAGTTTCAAATGTTTCAGAGGGGTACAAGAAACAAGAACTAAGATTTTAATGAAAATGTTATTTACATTTACATAGAACTTTTTGAAAGCCACAAACCAGACTTAAAGTAATTAAAATAATTTTAATAAAGCCCACATGAATAACAAGTAATTATTCATTCTAATCAATCTATCAATAAGGAAACCAAGGAGAATATCAGTTACCTACTGAATGTTATGCTCACCTAAATAAGGTGCAGATGCAAAGCTGGATTGCAGGGTTTTTTTAATGTTTCTATGGTATTTCCAAGCATCCCATTAGCTGACAGTAAAAGTTCTCAACTGCAAATTCGTTTTTCAATACTCTTTGCCTCCTCCCTGAAAATGTCACAGTATGTCTTGATTATTCTCATTAGCACTTTATGATGAATATATCCCCAAATACTCATTAAGTATTTTCTATTTAACACAACACAAAAAAGTAACTAAATTTATTCTACAATAAACCTTATTTCCTTTGCTTTTGTAATAGTGTAAAATTTTTGTAAACACCTTCTCTTTCTGAAATCCAGATATTTCAATGAGCTCAGGGTTTCTTCTGATTTGTAATATATTTAGCTTGAAGAAAGGTAACCCAGGATGCCAAAATCTTACACTTTACCTTTCATTTCCAGAGATTTATATGTATTAAACTACCATGGGAAAAGATTAAATGCCAATCTCTTGGTAGGTCTGTATTTCAGTATTCTCAATGAAAAACACATCACGCACGTAAGTGTTTTCTGTAAAATACTGAAGTTATCCAAAGTCTTGAAAGACAACTCCCATTTAGTGTTTTGTGACCAGAAATCCTCTATCTCAACGACACAGAATTCAGCTGCTTTTAGTATGTGCATGTATTTAGTCATTCCCTGAGAAAACAGACAATTGTAATCTAAAAGTAAAGCTTCTGGTCTGTACCTATCTTCAACAAACAGGTGCAATTCAGTACATTGATGCTCCTTCCTTC